>JBBIGB010265253.1:0-13793 GCA_037577075.1 Alestopetersius hilgendorfi
TGCTCCCTGCCCAGCACACAACAGCGTAGAGAACTACTGAGGCCACTACTGTGTCATAAAAAGTCCGTAGGAGTTCTTTGCATACACCTAAGGACCTCAGTCTCCTCAACAGGTGTAGGCGACTTTGGCCCTCTCTGTACAGGGCATCCGTGTTTGTTGACCAGTCCAGTTTATTGCTCAAGTGAACACCCAGGTATTTAAAAGTGTCCACAATCTCAATGACCGAGCCCTGGATGCTCACAGGTGTGGGAGCTGGAGGGTTCCTTCTGAAGTCATAGCACCAACTCCTTTGTCTTACTGGTGTTCAGTAGCAGATGGTTTCTCTCACACCAGTCCACAATGTCAGTGATGTATTCCTGCTCATTCCCCTCGGACACACAACCAACAATGGCAGTGTCGTTTGAGAACTTCTGCAGGTGACAGTGATGGGAGTTGTACTTAAAAGCAGCTGTGTACAGGGTGAACAGAAATGGGGAGAGTACTGTCCCTTGAGGTGCCCCAGTGCTGCAGACTTCCACATTCGACACACAGTCGCGCAACCTGATGAACTGTGGCCTGTCAGTGAGACAGTCGATGGTCCAAGCAGCCAGGTGCTGGTCCATGCCTGCAGCTTCCCTCTCAGTAGTGGTGGTTGGATGGTGTTGAAAGAAATAAAAAAAACATGACCCTCACAGTGTTCCCAGGGGCTTCCAGATAAGACAGGGCACTGTGCAGCAGGTAGATGATGGCGTCGTCCACTCCGATGCCAGATCGATAGGCAAACTGCAGCGGGTCCAGTGCTGAGCTCACCGGAGGTAGCGGAGGACGATCCTCTCCATGGCCTTCATCAGGTGGGAGGTTAATGCAGTAGGTCTGTAGTAGTTCAGCTCCTTTGGATGTGATACTTTGGGAGGAGCTGAACCACTACAGACCTATGGGTCTGGATGATTTAAGCATATTGCGTTTGATTAGTGCGATAGCTTTAACTTTTACATTTAACTTAACATTGTTTTGTTTAACTAGGGCAGAAGAATCAGCACAGGTTGGGTTTAAGTTGGATCTACTTAAGTTGTAATGGTACCACTCAGTCTTATGATGGCTTTTAACTGCAAAACACAAAAACAGACAAAAACATACAAGCAAATCAGAAAAACATAACAGAAAAAACTAAACCACAACAGTAAATTAGAAAATAAAACAGCAAAGATGATAAACACAACAGCAAATCAGAAAACACTAAATGCAACAAAATGTGACAGCAAATCCAACAAATCTACAAACAGCAGAAAGAGTGGAAAGCCAGAAACACATGAAAAAAAACACAAAACTTGACAGCAAAATCAAAAATGTGACAGCAAAATGTCAAAATGTATATATTTCTGATTTTGCTGTTGTGTTTTTTTGTGTGTTTTGATCATTAGAGCCACTGTGGAACCTATTAACATCAAAGAGAGAACACAAGACCAACAACAGGTCTGTGAAATCGTTTACACTCAGGAAACACAATGACACTGAACATGTAGTGAGAAAGAAATGAGACCACAGGAATGTATGAGTTCCACCCCTTAATGATGTCATGGAACACTGATTATATGTTTCGGTTTGGGCTTCAGATCTGCTCCTTCATTGTTATCTGTTTTCTTTTGTCTCATTAATACTGGAGTCAGTGAAACTGGTTCGAAAGGCATTGGGAAGTCTTTATTGTGTGGGAGTCTGAGCAGCTGAACCATGTAGGGCAGGTAACCTACTGCATGTAAAAGGGGAGGGGGGTATTGCTTAATGAGGCAGGATGTTGAAACAGCAGTTGTGAACGTCACCGCCCGCTACCTTAACTGCTCACCTAACACACCCTGTTAGAAGCCCTGAAGCCACAGAAGAGACGAGATCATGGAGCATCATGGATGGACTGCTGTGCTTGTCACAGGGACTCTGCTAATGACTGCCACAGGTAGGCTTCGCTTTTCATCATGATGAAAATAACTGTTATTAAAAATAGCTGCTCTGAGGGATGTTATTCTTAACCTAGTGAAGATGTACTGAATGTGATCTATAAACTGGTGGGTCAGAAAGTAATGTTTGAAGTAAAGCCCGTTCAAATCCGTTCAGAGTGTCTGGATCTTTTTCTACATTCTTTATAAAAATGTTCATTTTCCTCAGACAGAGTAAAAGGCACTAAATCTTGTGTTTGATAAGAAGCCGCTTACACAGACTTGAAAAACCTGTTGATGGATTGTGCCATGTTACTAAAAATAGAACACACCACTTCAATTAATGACTAATTGTCATCTTTGTCTGTCCATAGTGTGTGAATAACATCACCTGGTTTGAAATATTAGAACTGGAAAGGCTGAATCATCAGCATTGGTTGGTTCAGAGTGTTTGTGCTCAGTAATCAGTATAGTCCTAGCTTGTCTTGCCCAGACAGGTTTCTCAGGATTGTTCAGTTAGGACGTGAGGAGAAGTCAGTATCACCTAATGTTTTCGCTATGTCATGCAACTTCACACACACTGCAACTTCGCACACACTTACAGTGTCTTTTGTCTTTGCACTTCTGAACAAAAAGTTCAAAATATTTACAGGAGAAATATGGGTTTAAAACACAGCAGGTTAACAGTACTTTGAATTTACAGCATTGAGATGTCTGCTGTGATGTCCACCAGATGTTTATTAGTGTATATAAGTGTATGTATATGAATATATGTGACTGTGTGTCCTCTTTCTTCTCTCTCTTAGGCTCACTGGCTCAGTCTGGTAAGTTTCCTACCATCTGAACACCATCCATCTACATATGTATTGAAAGTAATTGTACCTCGGGGACAAACATGACAAATATATAAAGAAATGTACTAATTTTTTTCCTCTGATGAATAATATTAATTCTACTGCTACTACTACTACTACTAATAATAAAAACATAATTTTTTATTGATAATATAATTGCTATAATTTATGATAAATATTTTACCACTACTACTACCACTGCTACTACTAATAGTAATAATAACAGTAATAGTGATATTAATATTTTCCTAATGATTGTTATTTATAACACATATTTTCCTACTACTGCTACAACCACAACTACTAATAATAATAACAATAACAACAATATGTAGTTCGTTGTGGAAGTCCAACAATTATAATATAGGGGGTCCTCAAGTTACAAAGTTTTGAGTTCATGGCGCTTACTCCCACTCGACCTTGTACTTACGGACTACGTGGGCAAACTAGTTTGGTTCTGTGTGGTAGTGTGATTTCGTTTTCCTTTTTCTGTGACTTAGTTGTGTTTTTATGATTTTACAGCTGTGTTACGATCGGTAAGTGACTTAGGCTAGGGTGTGTTTTGACTTACATCTCATTTCAGGATACAAGTTAATAAAAATATACCGAAAACAAGTTAATAAAAATATATACAGTTATATTAAGTAAAATACCTATGAAGGTGGTATAGCTATTAAGTAGGTCTGAAAATAGCTTGTGAGAATTTCATTTGAACTTATTTAATTTAGTTTTTGAGCTATTTAATGCCAGCTTGAGCTGCCCTCAAGATCACATTAACTAACTTTATGTCTACACATGCATTTTTGTCTACACACAGTTTGAATTACAAATCAGTAGGTCAAATCAGTAGGTTTAAAAAAATATTTTGAAAATCTTCAAAACTAAACAGGCGAAAGTGGCGTCTTCAGACAAACTGAGAAACAGTTCACATATGAGCACCACAGAAAGTCAAACTCATCTTACTTATCAGGAAAAACATTCAAGACTTAAAAAGATTAACATTAATCCAGATGTAACATCATATTTTAAAAATAGCAGGAGATAAACAGGCAGCTGCCTTGTAAATGGCTCTCTTATAAAATGACAAGAAATCAGACAGCCCTAGCATAATATGTTAAATATTGTAATGGCCTCCAAACAGCATGCTATATTAACTTTCAAAGTAAAAAAAAAAGCAGTCTTCTGAAAATGACTAAAGACAGAGAGCAACCTCCTCCTTATAAAATAGTATGAGTGATTCCATTACCATGTTTGCTTAATGTTACTGTAAGTATTTGTTCCACAGCTGCCTTGTTTTTAAATAGTCTTCTTCTTTTCTAACAGTATGCGGTCAAGCTCCCTTTAATACCAAGATTGTTGGTGGACAAAGTGCCGCTACGGGCGCCTGGCCTTGGCAGGTCAGCATCCAGTATAGTGGAGGCCATTTTTGTGGCGGAAGCCTGATCAACAACAATTGGATCCTGTCGGCTGCTCACTGTTTCCAAAGGTACGGTGGTGCTGAATTACCCATAACTTTAAATGAAATGACAAAATAAGAGAAATGATGCTGTGTTTACAAATGGGGTTCTCTCTGGGTTCTGTACAGATTAACATCGATCCTTTTCTGATAATCTGGGTTCAACGCAAGACGGCATTGCTAAGTAGTTGATGAGTGTAATCAGGCATCAAAGAGAGGGAAAGCTTTAAACTGTGACCCAGAACCACTTTGAACCACTTTGACAGCCTCACTCAAACATAAAGGTTCTGAAAGGTTCACTAAAAACAGTGGATGTTTCTTTAGAGAACAATTTCTGCAACTGAAATATGTGAACCTTTTAAAGGTTTAAAGAACCAGCAGCTCATGAGAAAGCTACAGAAAGAAACCTTAAATTGGTTTAAAATCATAACATTATGTGAAGGGTCTTTAAGCCGTCAAATGATTCTTCACAATCCCACCACAAAGTATTTTTTCACTCAACTAACCACTCTTTTTAAAGAGCACTAGTGTACAATGTTTTATTATTGCCTTCTCTGTTGTCTGTTAGGTAGGAAATTTTATAAGATATGGTGGGAACCTGCTGTAAAATGAAGAGCATATTAAAGTGCACCATTAAAAATGTAAATGACTCTAAGTGTGTATGTGTGGTTCTAGAATTTGTATATTTATGTGTGATGGTTCTTTAAACTTTAAAAAAGAGCTTGAAATCTCATTTACTTTTTAAAGTTTTTAAACTTTAGGGTACCAAAATCTTCCTACCCTGGCTCTGCTCCAAAGAACCTTTTTTTAAAAAATGAAACTCAGTCTTGATCTCTTTATCTTTCTTCCTTTCAGCTCCAGCACCAACTATCCAGCTGCCCTCACCGTCTATCTAGGAATGGGAAGCCTGCAGGGGTCCAACTCAAATAGTGTGACAAGATCAATTAGTCAAATCATTGTTAACTCAGCCTACAACCCCAGCACCCAAGTCAATGACATCGCGCTCCTTCAGCTTACCACTTCGGTCAATTTCACCGATTACATTCAGCCAGTGTGCCTAGCAGCGAGTGGCAGCACTCTGGCCGCTGGCACTTATGTCTGGGTCACTGGATGGGGAAACATTGGCAGTGGTGGTAAGTGATTTGCAACCAATCAACTACACAATTGTTGTCCTAACAATATCCCATATTTCTAAAGTGGAACTGCAAAGAAATTCTGTCATTTAAATGCAGCAACATTTACATTCTTTGTATTCTGGATCAATTCTCCTGGTGTGTTCATCCCGAAATGTCCACACAAATTATCATTGATTTTTAAGCATGAGGTTATAAGTTATGAGGTTTTGACATAATAATGAATAAATATGAAATTCACATTTGCATATTGTTTAAAGCCATCTTTCTCAACATGTGATAAAGTGTCTATCTGTTTGTAAATATGTGGTTGATGTGGTGGGGAGAACACAGAATACAGTGCACTTCCAGATTTCTCCAGTCATTGTTTGAATTTGTGAAATTTCGACAGCAGATCCTAATTAAATTTAATGATGGACTGACTGAGTCAGACTGAGTCAGGTTTTTGATGGAAACCTCAAGTAATACTGGGCTTCCACAAGGAACACACTGATATACTGAACATAAAATCAGTACAGTATTTACTGTATAATGTTATTTGTATTCATTCTGTTTTATTAAGTCTATTTAGCTTTATTACGCATATTTAGTAATAGTACTATAGTAATGTGAAAAAGACTCTGCTAAACAATTTTAAATATCACTTTTATTAAGTCTTTTTTTATTTATGTCTTTTGCTTAGTATTGTACCTTAGTATCTTTTATTTCTGAAATTGAACACATGGATAAAAATGGGTATAGATTTGCATTATAAACTGTTATTGACTTGTTTTTTTTAGCCGTCCACTAGTTGTACAAGTTGATGAGGTCAGAAATGTGTTGCTTATAGTTGTTCTTGGTCTCTGTAGTGTCCCTGCCATATCCTCAGAACCTACAGGAGGTTGAGATTCCTATTGTCAGCAACAGTGACTGCAATAAGTCCTATGGAAACGGTTCCATCACAAGCGGTATGTTATGTGCCGGCCTGACACAGGGAGGAAAGGACTCATGCCAGGTACGAAATTATTCACAAGCCACATTATTAAAGTACATGATGGGTCTACGTGATAATGATAACTTTACCAGAGCAGGATTGTGGGTTTATAACCTGAAAAATATAATATAATCATTAAAAACAAATGCATATAAAATAGCATAAAATTTCCAAACATACGATCTAATCCATAGAGTCAAAATTCAAATTCTTTGTTTGTCACATACATTTATACAAGTACAATATGTAGTTAAATGTGGCCTTGAAACGTCTGTGAGACGTTTGCAAGAAATGAAAAAGAAAAGGCTAGAGCCAATGATAGCATGTTATAAGGCTACAACGAGTGATTAAAATATGTAGAGGAAAGTAATCAAATTAACATTACAAGCATAAGCAAGTAAGCAAGTGATGAGTACACTATGTACTATAAACTACAGTGTGCTAGTTGTTGTTGATGTATAAAGACATAAAAGACAGGTTAGACACAGTGAGGTAGAGATATGCTCACTGTCATTTCATATTGTCCATATATGGAAACTAAGCTGCAAAATATTTTGTGATGTCACAAAACCACAAGTTTGAGATGTCCGCATAGTCAGCCTACAGCAGTTTAGCCCCTCCCAAAGAAGAGTTTAGCCTGAACTGTTCTTGGAAGAGGCAGCCAATCAGAACAGAGAACATTTACATACATCAGTCTTAATGGTATTGTCTGGAGCTAAACCACAGCAGCTTGTTTGAATCTAAGAAATAAAGAGAAATCAAAAAATGTCAGTGCAATGTCAGTGGGAAAAGGACAAGACACGTGCAGTTTATCTCCTTTTAATGCTTGTTTATGTTACAGTTTTATTTTTAACGTTTTTTTTCTGGTCAGTTCATTATGAAATGTTCATACAGTGTAAATGTAAGAAGCAGCTGCTTTTGTCAAATGAATGAAAAGTAAATGACTAAAGGACTTTGTTGTGCATACAGGGTGACTCGGGAGGTCCAATGGTCATCAAGCAGAGCGCTGGGTGGACTCAGGTCGGTATTGTAAGCTTCGGCTATGGCTGTGCCCAACCTAACTTCCCGGGTGTGTACACAAGAGTGTCGGAGTACAACACCTGGATCAATTCTTATGTCAGCAGCAACCTCCCTGGATATGTTGGCTTCTCAGGCAGTGGTTCCAAGTTCTTCTCTCTACCTCTGTTTCTTTGTTTCTGTATCATCCCCTTCCTTTTCTCTCTATGTATCTTCAGCTGAAAAGAATCAAGCAACGCACACAGAACCGACCCAAATGAAAGGCTGCTAACTTGTGTGCGTATTACAGAAGGACTAAATTTATCAGAACAATGAATTGAACTTTAGGAAGGTTTCTCAGGGATCTGTGCTTTAACTGTGTATATTATTCAACCCCCCTAAATATGATTTTAATGGAGAATTCCACTTTGTACAACGGTGTATTTTCTAAGCTGTATTTAATTTAGTTGAAAGTGATTTTAAAATAAAATAAACGTGAAATAAAACAAACCAGAATCAGATGGTTCCTTGACATAACAAACTTGTTTCAATCGCTGTGACAGTTTCCAGCATAGCTGAAAAATGTTAAGGGTTTTGTGTTGAATGGTCCTTTAAGGGCTATAAAAGTTCACCACACTGAGTCAGACTCTGAAGTTCAAGGTCGAATACATGGTTTTATTTGCAAGTACGTTTGACCAGTCAAGTTTTAATGCTTCAAAGTATGATCGCACTACTGTTTAGACACGGACAGTGAGTTCAGGGAAGGAAACAGTTGGAATAGAATAACGTGTGAACTTACAGTAACTGAAATCTACATTTAAAGCAGAGGTAAAGAGTGAAATCGGTGTTTTTATTTGTGAAAGCCATTTTTCAAAGCGTGTGATAACGTGTTTTTCTGCTTGCAAAATTAACATTCGAATAAATTCAAACAAACAAGTAAGCAGTAAACAGCATCTGTATTTATTTTGTTTGTGAAGTAGTTGAGAGTTTGTGGTCTGGTTTAAGATTTCTCCTCGATGCCTCCAGCCATTGCCTGGAGTTTTTGACATTCTCCATCAGCATTTCCTGATTTACTTTAATGAAAGATAGACTTAATCAAGGTTTTTGATAGAAACAAGTAATACTGGATTTAAACAAGGAACACATTGATACTCTGTACATAAAATTTATATTCACTGTATACATTGATTTGTATTTATTTTACTTAAGTATATTCAGTAATATTAATATGAAAACACTAAATCTAAAGGTTTAAAATATAAGACTTTTGCACAGTACTGTGTATGAAGTCCATCAAGTTTTGAATTCATGTTTAAAGAATAATTTGACCTAAGAAACAAAATGCCAGTCTAACAATTCTATAACACCTGCCTACATGAATGGAAACCTTTTTATATTTCAAGGCTTGTAATTACCCCCCATACCCTCCACACCCACATTAGATTGCTAAAAAGTTTGAAAAACAATGAATAAAATGAACCAGTGTGAAGGACGCTCTACAAAGCAGAGTTATAACATCAAAAAGTGGTCTTGATTTGTTGGTGTTGGTTTGGTAGGCAAGCTCTGGTCTTCTAATATTTCAAGGAACGTCATGACAGCCGGTAAGGAAGAAACTGGAATACTCATATGACCTTTGGCTACAGCTCATCAGCACAACTGGATATAACATCCACACAATCAGACACTTAGGAGCCGTGTGCTTTGATTCAGTTACTATTTACAGCGTGTTGACAAAAATCCTGGAAATAAAGGGAACTCAACGGCTGCAAATCACAAATGGGAGGTGTTTCAGCAAAACAGTTCTAAATGAACCTGGTAATGAAATCTAAGTCTTTCTTCTATCAAAGGAGGTAAAGGACTTTTAACTTAAGTTGTCCAAGCTTAGCGCAGTACCCTTCCACATAAAATACAACTTTTAAATAACAGAGCAATCACTTCTCATCAGCTCACAACCTGTCCACAGACATAATAGCACAGCTGTGTGTACCAATCCTATAAGCTTCAGTTTGCTTTTCTTTTGTTACTATATTGAAAGTGCTCAGTCACTTTCATGCCATACAATCAAATGCTCAGTGGTTTGAAAAAGGGTTGGGTTATATTTATTGTCAACACTAACGAACAATTACAAATAGTAAGCGCAAGAAGGAAGGAAAAAAAATAAAAATGATGATTCTTTATTCCACAAATTGTATAGAGTAACATAAGCATGTAAAAGTACATTGATAAGTACCGTGACAAGTACACGTAAAAATGGACCAAGCCAAAACACACAGTTAACAATTTTAGTCTGAAAAATGTGAAGAGAATACACTAAACACTTTGTTTATGGTTCTTGTTACCTAATCGCTCTCTGCGTCGTCACTAATGATTCCCCGCAAGTTGCTCCAATCTGTTGCTCTCTTGCGCCCCCTGTCAGCTTGGCCGTCTTCACTGTCTGAGTCAGACTTCACCGCACGTTTGTAGGCTGAGGGTGGTGAAGAGCTGCCCTGAGGAGCCCACAGAGATGAAGCTTTGCGTTTGGGACGGCCTGAGGAAAACCAGACATGGCAAAAGAGAAACATCACTAATGACAGGTTATCCGCACATTTTTTATATACAAATTCCATGACTTTCAAGACCTTTAAGAAGAAATATATGGGATGTATAAAGGCCTACAGGGTACACACTGCCCCCTGTGCTATAGGCAGTGATGCACAATGGTAAGTAAGTAAATAAATAAATAATAATTAAAAAAAAAAAAAAAACAAAAAAGGAATCATTTCTCCCTAGAATTAATATAATGCATGAAAAAGTTTTCAATGGACATGCTTCATGTTGAAACAAAGACTGGGATCAATGCAGCAAAATAGTTAAGTAGACTTTTGATGTGCAGGTTTTGGTTTGGGAAAAGTAATATAATAGGTGCAGTACCCTTAGTGGTGATGATGTTGCTAACATCCAGGTCTGCAAGCTCCTGAGCTTCCTCTCTCTTCAGCCTGGCTTTCTTACACTTCTCTATGGTGGGCTGGCCTGGAGAATAAGGTAAGGATGGTAAGGATGACTGGTCCACACATGAACACAAACATTTTAAATGCTCATTGTTCCATTACATTCTAGGTACTGAACAGGTAAGGCAATTTTTTCTTCTCCAATCTCTCATTTTTCTTTTTATCCATTCAATAACACACTAAATTCAGACTACTGACCATGCACCCCCAGCTCTTCCAGTTCTTTTTTCAGGACTGCCACTTTGGACTTCACTGAGCGGCAGCCCTCAAACAGCTTCTTGTAGTTCCGCCGTACACCACAGAGGGCAATGTAGCGCTTCAGCCTGGACACAGCTTTATTCTCCTCATCCTGGAGGTCAAACAGCACACAGTGGTTAGAATGCCAAAGAAAATCCGAGCTGAAAGTGATGTTATAATTGCAGGGGTATAAAAGGAGATGTATTCTAAATGCAGTGCCATGAAGGTGCTGTGCTAATGTTTGCTCATGCATACCATGTTTCATATATGTAAGAAAATACATGGAATAACAAGTAGATGTCAGACATTTCAAACAATCCTGATTAATTTTTTTTAAGCACTATGCTTTAAGATAAGAGCCTTAATGGCAGTTATTCTAGGGCAGTAAAGCTATTGATTTTACTACTCTGTGGAAAAAAGGGTGCTCTATTTTACCCAACCTACGGAATACTGAATGACAGTCCTGCGACAGGAGAATCAGTGTAGTGTCTAATCTGTAACCTTCCCAGAAGAACAGAAACTGTTACTGCAGCAAATGGGGTGACAAACCCCCAATGTTGCCCTTGATTTACGAAGAAATGCTTTTTTGATCACACTGCGTATTAGACAAAGCCAGTATGTTTCAGATTTTCTCTCTAAGATTCTCCTGATTTTGGAATAGACAAAGTGACCAATGACAAAGCACTGAAACGAGGGGATGAAGGAGGAAATAAACTGAATAGATCGATTTTCAGCAAGAGGGTGTGCTACTGCAAAGATAATGCAAAACAATCTCAAGAGCTCTGTTGTTTGCATTTGTGTTGCATGCAGTTGCACAAACCAGGAAAAATAACCATAGATAAAAAGAGTGCAAATAAAAGGCAAATACAGGCAAATACTGTGCTGTTATCACATACTGAGTTATAGGCAAGCAACTGTATCCCTGCTCAAATGGCATTTTGTTGATTTTCTACAAGTAACACCCTTGATATTCTGACTATATCTATTCGGTGACATCTCATAACATTTGCAACGGTTTCATTTATATATTTAGCAACTAAACTGTGCTCTTCTTCATGGAACAGGGGTGCACAACTCAAGTTCTGGAGGATTCAGCATAGTTCAGTAGTTCACCAACTCAAACGCAACCAAAAATGTGAGACTCCTCAACAGATCGAACCAGATGTGAGCTGGATACTTCAGAACATGTGAGCAGGAAAATCACTAAACTGTGCTGAACAGTGGCCCTTTAGCACCACAGTTATACCCCACCCACTGCTGGGGATGTGCAGCCCTGTGCACTTTCAACCAACCACAATTAACCATTTAATGCAGAATTAAACACAAGATGAAAATGTATTTCTGAGGAAAGAATCTATAGATACTTGGTCTTCTGACCTTTCCTCCTTTATTCTTGGTCTCACTCTCTTCATTTTTCTTTTTCTTCGATGTGCTCTTCTTTTCATCCTGTTTAGGCTTCTTCCTGTCCTCTTCACTATCTAGCGAAGGCAATGATGAGGAGTCAGAGTCCGAGTCCTCTTCCCTCGTTTTCTCTTCTTTCACTGAAAAGAATAGTGAGCTGACATCATGATTTGTTTTATTTACAACAGCTTTTGATCTAAAAGACAGCAGACTTACCTCTCTCTTTAGAGACATTAGCAGCATGGTTCTTTTTACTTGTTTCTTCTTCACTATCCTCATCATTGCTCTCACCGTTTACATCACTCTGTTCACTCTTTTCAGACCGTTTCCCTTCTTTCCTCTCAGTTTTCTTCTCCTCGTCGTCTTCCTCGCTCTCAGAACTACTTCCAAACACCTCCTTCTGCACTCTCCTTACAGCCTCAGTTTCTGGCGACTTTAGCTCTTTTTTAGTCTGCTTTCTTTTGCTTTGCTGAGCAGCTACTTTTCCTTCTTTTCTTTCAGCCTCATGCTTGCTGTTATCCTTTCTCTCTCCTTTCCTTTTCACCTGTTTGGTGTTCATTTCCTTCTCACTGTCTGAGCTCGCACTTGCCCTTTTTCTTTGCCCATTACCCCTTCCTTTCTTCTTATCTTCATCTTCTTCTGAATCGTTAGAGCTGTCATGTTCCTCTTCCTCACTCTCTAAGACTGTCTGTCTCTTCATTTTATTACGATATTCTTTCTCCTCTCCACTTTCTGAACTCACTTTATCCTTCCTTTTCACTCTTGCTTTTTGTTGCTCTTTCTTCTTCTTCGATTTCCCAATGTCTTTCTGGTCTTCATCACTTTCTTTGTCCAGGTCTTGATCACTTTCTCCATCTTCATCCCCTTGTTTCAGCGCTTCGTCATTGGCCGCTTTCTCTATTCCAGAATCAGGAGAATCTGAGAGAAAGAGAAGGCAGTGTCAGATACAACTAAAGATCTAAAACACACACTGCCTTTCTACATGTTCAAAAATTGAAAGACAGCTGCTTATCTAGCGTTTCTACTGACACCTCTGCAGACTGGATTGCATTCAACCACAATAGCATAAGTGAGGTTAGGTACTGATGTTGCACTAGTTCAGGATTACAAATGCCATTGCAAGTCATCCTAAAGGTACTGTACCGTCAAGCAATGGGGGTAATGATTATAGGCTTACATGCTCAAGAGTTTCTCATGCTATAATTGTATACTGAGATTAAACAAGTACAATGCCTAAGGCTGTAATGATATGCGATAGGAAAACGAAATCATGACACTCAGATCCACAAACCTGTGTTGTGGTGTGAGAAAGCAGAATTGTGATCACCCCTTCCAACTCCCAGAGTTATCCTTCCCATCCAGATCCAATGACACTTCACTTTATGTGTCTACAAGCTGGCTGTTTCTGATAAAACTGGAGGGGAGTTTGATTGTAAGAGTTTTGTTGTGTTTTGAGTAGTGGTGGGCTGTTATCGGCGTTAACGTGAGTCTCTTATCGGGCGATAAAAAAAAAATATTGCCGTTAATCTATTCATAAAGTTGGGTTTGGAGCTGGGCCTATACTACGCAAGCTATGATGACTTTCATCTTGATATTTTAGCGTGGATGTATACCTAGCTGAATTGCACTGTAGGAGGTGAGAATAAGTCTTCGATCCTGTGTGTATGCCTACTGTGAAACAGGGACCTCACTAGGACAGAAATACGAGGGGGGCTTAGCCCGCAGGGTTGTAGGAAGGAATTAACGTGTATAGAGGGCTGAAAACTTGTCATCAAACCTTTCCTTTCACTTAAGAAAACAAGTAAAGTTAAGCAGTGAACAGTTATGGACACTCATAGTGTTGTTCTGT
>JBBIGB010265359.1:0-13792 GCA_037577075.1 Alestopetersius hilgendorfi
TCTCTCTCTCACACACACACACACACACACACACACACACACACACACACACACACACACACACACACACACAAATATTTGTGTGAAATGCAGTGGGTGTATAAGACTGGTTGTTGAATTAGCTCAAGCAGCGATGTGGAAAATTGAATTACAATACACAATGAAGAGCCAAGGTAACAAACAGATTGTCTAAGTGTGTGTGAGCATCTGTGTGCATGTGCTTGACAATTTGATACTCTCATTTGCAACCCCCCACACTCTCAATTACCATTACAGCCATTCTCTATTCAGTAATAACTCATAATATGTAGATTTAAATCTAATAAATAATTGTTATTCTATTTTAAAAACAATATTTTGTTTTCTCAAGCCTGGGGCTGGACCTTTGTCCATTTTCAGTTACGTGGCATTCTGCATATTCTTTTAATAAGAATTTAATTCTCATTGCTGTTTCCCAGTCATACGAGTGCCTCTGCTGTGGTTCCACTGCTCGACTAATACCTGATCGACAGTGTTACTGTGGTCAGAAACTGACCGGTCAGTGAAGTCGAAGATGACAAAATAAGACGGTCTGTAACTACACTTCTGTGTAGTGGGGCTTTAAGGCATATTCTTTAAGGGGAAGCCTGAAAAACTGAGCAGCAAATATAATCTTTCATATCAGACTCTAATGTTAAATTTGCATTTACAGAGAGAGAGAGTGTGCTGATGTTAGTTGCTATGGTAACGCCACAGTCCATCTCGCATCACAGGTTTCAACAGGACAGTGATCTGGCGGTCAGCAGAGGGGGCCTGCTTTGTCTTAGGTTATGACAGAAACATTCTGACCTCCACACGATACAAGACCACTGAACCTGAAGCTGAATCTTGGCTCCAGAAGAGCAGAAACCAGAAAAACGGAAGCTCTGGGCCTCGCATGGATGAAGACCCTTCATTTCAGCCAGAAAACACATCACCATCCATCTTATTAAGTACTAGCACCTGACTGTTAAAGCAGAAACATTTGATTCGAAAGGTATGATTAGATGTACATATGTCCATATTCTTTATCTCCAGATTGTATAGTGTACATTTTATATTGCCCTGTTAGTATAGTATTTTATATTTATTTTGATTCTATTTTATTGTATTTTATACTATTCTAGTCTATCGTGATCTTAATTTTTGCTGATCCTAACTTGTTCTGTCCACTTCTTTCAGGACAAAGCAAATATCCCATTTGTGGGACTAATAAAGGTATCTTATCTTATCTTTTACTGATATGACACCTTTCTGTTACCCCTTTACTTAAACTCAAATAAACAATAGAAACACACAGCACCAGATTCCCAGACCCAGGAAAATGGCCCACAGTGATAAATAATATATAACATTGTGGAACTAACAAGATTTTTTTATTGCTTTTAGCATCAATTAAGCATCTCATATGTAATACAAAGTCTTCTCATTTTGTTAAAATAGATTTTATGTAGAATGCAAACAGTGCTTCAAACTGTGCCCTTCACTCTCTGTTACAAATAGTTAACCAGTTTTAATTGTTTTTGTGGTATCTCAAAAATCAGCGCATTTACATATACAGTAATCCTCCGCTATTTATGGGGGTTACATTCCAAGAGTACCTGCGTATAACGAAAACCCACATTGTTGTGTTTTGGTAAGAAAAAATGCCTAAAATGCCTATTTTTATAGTGTAAACCCTAAATATGCCCCAAATATGCTGCTTAAACATTTCATTTCATTTTAAACATTACAGTTGAATACATTACCCTTAATGGAAATATTAAGATAAGCCCATACAGACTGTACTGTAATTCACGCACAGGCATTTTCTTAGGTATAAACGGGTACATACAGTAATAAATTAGTGTAATTTTTAGTAGTAAAAATACAGTAAAATGTAGGGGTAATCACAATAATTTTTACAGTTCAATAATTTACTGTACATCACCTGTGTGTCTTATTTTAGAGAGCTGGTTAAAGCAGACATTTTAATTTAACTCCATCTGTGTTTTTGAACAGACAAGAAATTTTTCCAGTGATTACAGTTAATATATGGGCTGTGCCAGTCTTTAATACACTAAAGGCCTACAGAGAATGTTGTTCTATCTATCAACATTTTTTAAAGCACTTGTTCTGAATGCACTTCGTTCAGAACATTAAAATGCATTTGAATTCACTTTTTTTTTGAGACAAGATATTTCATTGTATAATATTTCAGCTATTATGCTTTTAGGCTATTCATGAGTGGGGCCCAGTAAAATATATTTGCATTTTAGATTTTGCATTGTTTGAATGATAAATAAATATTTTAATAATTTGGTAACAGATTTATTCTTTTAATAATTTGATAATAATTTTTTTCTGTGTTTTGTTTTCGGTTTTCAGCCAAGTTTTTCCTCATTTTTGGTCCCTACTATTTGTGTTACAGAATTACTACAATCTGTCTTAATAATTTAGAAATAAAATGTGTAAAAAATTAATAAATAAATTTGTGATTGGCTACGCGTAAAACTGGGGGATTACTGTATCAGTTTAGCTTCACCGTTCATTCACAGTTATGAGTTTTTTAGTCTAAAGGATAAAAACAGCTTTAAGAAATGTCATATAAAATGGTACCTAAAACACATTAATGTCATATGGGGACCTTGGGGGACAAAAGAATATATAAGAAAAATGTAGAATATAGTATTTAGTATTCTCTTAAGCATTATTTTCTTCTTTAGAAAGTCTGTGTCATAATAGAAAGGCTGTGTTATTCTCAAGCTAAAGCTTAGATGTTGATAGATTCACATGTATTCTGAGCTCAGATGCGGTAGTTATTCCTGTCCTAATCAGGGACTGATTAGGTTTCAGAGCCGCATGGCTTAGGGTCTTACTCTACTATCAGATTATTATACACTATGTGGATAAATGTACTGGAACATGCCTCGTAATAAATGAAGTCCAATGGGTGCTTACTTCCAGTGAATAGCATCTTAAAACTTCAGCATGCCAAGACATATTGGACAACATCATGCAACTTTGTGGACCCATATTGGGGAAGAACCTTTGCTATTCCAGCATGACAGTGTCCCAGTGCACAAAGCAAGCATCCATAAAGACATGGCCAGATGAGTTCAGTGAGGAAGAACTTGACTGGACCTCACAGAGTCCTGACCTCAATTCCATCCAACACATTTGGGATGAACTGGAACGGAGATTGCGAGCCAGAACTTCTCATCCAACATCAGTGTCTGACCTCATAAATGCTCTACAGAATGAATGGGCACAAATTCACACAAAAAATATTGTGGAAAGCCTACCAAGAAGAGTGGAAGCTGTTATGGCTGCAAAAGGGGGACCAATTTCATATTAAAGTATACTTTTGTCCATGTAGTGTATGTCTGAATGCTGGTAATACCAGGGCAAAAAGCAGTTAATTATTGGTTATATTTTTGTGATACTGCTAATATGTACGGCATTTAGCAGATGCTTTTATCCAAAGCAACTTTCATTCCCTAACTACAGGGGACAGTCTCCCTGGAGCAACTTGGGGTTAAGGGTCTTGTTCAGGGACCCAATGGTGGTGGTGCTGAAGGCAGGAATCGAATCCACGACCTCTTGGTCTGCAGGCAAGTATGCTACCCACTACGCTACTGCCACCCCGGCGGGCAGTTTGTCAGTATCAGCCAATATTGATCACGGTCTATTATAAACTCCTAGGAACATTCATGGGAGCAATTTACTGAAAATAACTACTTTGTACTTCCACTTACTGACTATGAGATGGGCCCCACCTCTCCACTATACAGGTGTGCAATTGCTTTAGTTAGTAACCACGGATGAAGGGTTAGATGATAGTCATTACAAAGCCTGCATCAACTGACTTTACACTAGTATTATACGGCTTTCTAATAAAGTGGTCAGTGAGTAAATGCACTTCATGTTTCGAGCCATTTCTGGGCTAATTTGTGCTTACAGGGTAATTATATGCACAAAAATGTATCACAAAGCCCCTTGACAGCTCTCACAGAGTACACGCTGTGGAAAAGAGATAACAACTCCAGCTGTTTCTTCTCACCCGCTTATATCATCACATCTATTCCTCACGGCACGATTAAACATCTCTGAGTAGGCTGTACGCATTACAGGCTTTCTGTGAAGCCAAGGTCAGATTAAATAGATGAAAATTAATGAAGGACAGGTTCTTCACATGTTCTTCATTGCACATGGGTATAGCTAGTAAAAAAGAGTCACCTAAAGTTCATTCAAGGTCAAGCACACAACAAGCACTGTGCGTGTGCGCGCTATGTCTTTAGGGCAGGAAATTGCGGCCTGTTCGGTGGAGGATGTTCAGAGAGTTAAAAGCTTTTCCTGTAGGTAATTACCTGGCCAGTCTGTGGGGCGTCGGCAGCCTCCTCTGTAGCATGCTGGCATTTTGCCTGTAGATATGTGTGTATGTGTGTGTGTGCACGTGTGTATCCTTGCAAGTGGTTTGTGGTTTAATGAGTTTCCCGGCTCTAATTGGTAACAGCAGGTCCCTCTAAAACAGCTCTCTTGCTCTCATTTTTATCATCAAATTCTCACACCCTCATAGCACATCAATCATTCAATCTCTCTCGCTACTTTATTTTTCTGTCTCTCTCTTACAGTTTATTCTCTTCTTTCTCTCTCCTTCTTTTCCTCTCCCATTCAACCCTTTCTCTATGTTTTAGGGAGTTTCTCTCTTCCTCCCTGTCTCCTTTGTCTCCCTCCCTCCATTGTGACAGCTCAGGAGACAGACAGGTCAGAAGATGCAAATGTTGGCCTTTTCTCAGCCGACAAATGCACACACACAAATGCATGCATGCACAACCACACACACACACACACACGCACACACACACACAAACTGTCACTGCGGTAAATACCAAACTTCAGTTCATCAAATTCCAGCAGCAGATCTAGAGCTGTGTCCTTCTCTTCACTAGACATATTTGTTTGTGTTCACACAGTGTACCTCCAACTGAGCTAAATGTTCCTGCACCATTAAAGGATTTTCCTGTTCAGCAACACCCACAGCTTAGCGGCTAGAGGGACTTTAATGTTCGACAGCCCCGGTAGCAAACGTCCATCGAACACACACAGTCTGTCAGACAGCTTCACCCGAATGAACTTCAATTTCACATCAACACAGTAACTTTTCATCAGATTCAAACCATGATAAAATATGTCCTTTTACACTTCTGCAAACACAAAGCGCAGAATCTGCTTCAATGAGCCTCAAGTGAGAAACACTTGTCCTATCCATGTTCTGCCCATGTGTTCTTTCACAGCAAATGTTGGGTGGACAAGCTTTACAAAATGCTTCCATTGCCATACAACCTACTGAGACACTGAGTCGCTACATAATGCTGAGGGTCCAGGAGAAATGCTTCGGTTAAAAAGCTGGTCAAATCTAGGCAGGTTGAAAATGAGAATGAAAATGAAACGCTACTGTTACTAATCCAGGTGAGTGTCTGAAATTCAAATACAGGCGAAGAAGAAAAAAATTCTGATAAAAATGAGGTTAAGTACTTTAGTGTGTAAAACTGCAGAAGATGAAACCAATTCCATGGCGAGCTGGCACAGCAGAGAAATACGGGTCTGGACTGGGACTGGGCTGTTTGACTGACAGGCAGGATGAGCAGTTGGTAATTGCACAAGGAAATCAGTTTCAGTTGCAGACTTAACCTTAACCTTCATCAAAAATCATCAACAATTTTTGAAACAGGACAGAGTGAACAGCGAATAGACCAACATCTTGCTTGAAAAGCAGGCTGCAACAGTTTGCTACTTTGTATTTTGTATTATGAATCATGTTTTCCCTTTTGGACCAATAAAACCACCCCAGAACCAGTTCAAACTTTACATAAGAGGGGCAATTCTGACAGCTATAGAGAATATAGTATGTGTACTCTCTGCCTGAAGCTGAAACTTATTGAAATACCACCATAACTCTACTGTAGTGGACGTCTCACACCTCGCAAAACTCTTTAATTTCATTTTAAACTTAATACATTACCATTAAAGAAAATGAAAAGGTAAAAATGTATCTGGACTGTACACTTTACACTGAACTCCTGCAGTGCTGGAATGTAAAATACCGATATTACCCCTGTATAGACTGTACTGTAAATCATGCATGCGCATTTTGTTTGGTATGCATTATTGTTTTCTTTTGTATAAGCAGAGTAAATACAGCAAAAAATTCATTTAATTTACAGCAATAAAATACAGGGCTTTAAGAAGAACAAAATGAAAATCATAAGAACTCTCAGGAAACACCCGAGACGCTTCATGCAGGAAACTGTTCTGACACGGGAGTCAGCTGCCAGAAATGCGTCACAGTGCAGCAGCCAATATACGGTTACTTTGTATCTCTCAACAGTACTAAAAAATGGGTACAGTTATATTGTATATGGAAATTTAGCTGAATTTACATCACAATTTTATTTTTCATAATAACTTAGCACTAAAATGCATGAAAAAATATATACATATATCGTCACGAAATAAGCTTATTAAGAATAAAGAGGATATTTGCAGTTTCTGTGAATTTGCGGGGTTTTCCACGAACAACTGATGCTGTGACTTTGTGGGGGAACACTGTACTTTTTTACAGACATCTGTAACTATAGGATTTTAAAAAATATAGTAATAACATTTTTTTAATAAGAATATACTAGTCATACTACATGTATGTTTAAAAATCTGTTGTTTTTAAGGTTACTTGTCAACATTCTGTAAATGAATGTCAATTAAAATCAAATTAAAATTTTGACTTATTAAAAACAAATTATTGGTTATTATTGGTGAAAACCACAACTAGGGGTTACATCTTAATCCATTACAGTTTTATCCAGTTCCCACCTGCTAGCTAGGTCCCCACCCACCTGGAGAACTGATGGGCGAAACCAGGTACTTCACCTTTTCAAACTGCTACGTCGTTGGGCATCTCCACATGCTTGAAGGACAGCACTAACTACCAATATTGTTAGGTCACATAAAAGACACTTGCTTTGGTTTACATTGTTCTGAGTGATGCGGCAAATGGAGGCTCATCTTACCCACACAGAGAGCATGAGGTCAACTTTGCTGCCTCTCAGTGGCAGGGCCAAACCTTAGATGGCCACACCGCTCATCTTTACACAATTCCTGACACGTTCCTGTTGACTCTAACTGTTTGTTTCCCTTCTGCTTCCCCACTGCATTGTTATGACAGACAATTACATTTGCCAGATGGCATTTTAATGGGAACAATGAAGTGTGCGTGCCTAGATGAACAAGAGTATATATCCAGCCATTTTTGTCGACCAGAGCATTATGTCTGAGCTTTAATTTTTAGTCTACATGGAGCACCAGCAAAGATTTCATTTATTTCAAGTTATAGAGATGTTAACCTTTAGTTATCATACTATTCTGAAATAAGTTTCTTGTAGTGGAACATCTGGATCAGGCATTAAGTGTTTTGCTCAGATTTCCTATGGCAAACTTGCTTACATCAGCAGCCTTAAAGTTTATGGTTATATGAGTAAGCACCTCTTCACAGACCAGGCAGCTTACACTACAAAATGTTTCACCCCTCACAGGCTCATATTTGAGTAAAAAAGTTAGCTCAGGCTGTTTTCAGGTACCTTTTTGGTGTTGTATATTGTAATTATATCCAATACCTTTGAATCCTAGGAAATAAAAGTTTTACTCCATCAAGATACTCTCCAACAGATTTAGCAGACTATCTGGAGGAATTCAGGTACAGCTGAGTTTTGGTTTAAGCATGAAGTTAAGCTTAAGACTTAGATTTAACTTATTACATTCAGCTTAGTACTCAGGTATCTAAGTGATTTTAGATTAATGTTAATATTTTTAAAAAAAAAAACGATTCTATCATTGCAACATAAAACATTTGAGCAACTGTTTTTTTAGGGACAAAGTAGAAAAAACAGTGGTGTTAACAGAGGTGGCTAGTATAAATTGACTAGAAGGACTCCCACTCTCAAAGAAAAAAGGCATCAAGATTTTTGCCACATAAATGTTACATTTAGTGCTAAGAAGTGACTAGAAACTGATTATCCTGGGGCCCTGTGTAGCACCAACACACCACAGGTAAATTATGTCTGAGATTTGGGCTAAATAACACATAAATATATTGTACATAATGTTCACACTGTAATATGCAAGTCAAACTGCAAGACATCACAGTTATACAGCATTACACATGACCACTGTGGGAAACTGCCCTCGACTGGTCCCAGCTCCACTCGGGCCCTTCCACAAGCTGGGCCACCGCTGCCTAAAGCCCAGGCGGAGATTGTTCCTCCTGATCCTGATGTCTATGGACTACAGTCTCCCTGTTCCTCTTCCAATAATATTTACCTCTCTGGACACTTAATCAAACCAACTCTGTTAGCCATAGAGGGCCTATCTGCCTATAACCTCATTCACTGAGGCTCTCTCCTGTATTTATTCTCTATTCTTGTTCCTTTCTCTGGGTCAACCCGAGGAGGGCGGGTTCCCCATTTGAGTCTTGGTTCCTCCTGAGGTTTCTTCCTCCAGCTGATGGAGTTTTTCCTCGCCTCTGTAGCCTCTGGCTCACTCACTAGGGGCTCGGACCTGGACTCTGTAAAGCTGCTTGGTGAAAACCTGGTTGTAAAATGAAATTGAATTGAAATTGAATTGAATTGAAGTCTTTATTTGTCAGATTTCCATGACTGCAATAACGCTCATTTCCAGTAGCACCTTTATTTGAGGTGCTGTATTAATTGGTGGCACTCTTACAGTGTTCATATAGCAGCTGTACAGGGAAAGTCAAAGCTTAAAACTACTTGTACATTCAGGTATTGCTGTTTTCCCAGTGATAATCAGAACTAATGAACATTTTACTGTTTTATGCTGAAGCTGTGAACAGGCTCACAAATGTAATGCCACAGTTCATCCAAAATAATCACCAGTCATTACTGGGTGTTTTTGCAGTATTGTGCATTATTAACATAATTGCTTTTACAATTCTAATGTTCATATAGTGTTTCAATCTACAGACATGAAGATTAGGTAAATAGTAAAGCGTAGAAGAAGCTCCATTGTGTTTCACTGTAAAAATCATATACATTATGTCAAAAACATGTATTTATGAAATTATATTTGAATAACATATAACACTAACAAAACAACACTAACCGAATGTAGGGATTTAGTCTAAAAGAGCACAGTGTCTCGACTGTATACTTCAGAAGTGCTGGCGCGCTGGAAGACCTTACATTAACTTGGATTAGGAGCATATTACAAGTCAGCGCAACGTAAATAATAACAATAATAACAGGAATAAAATGCAGGGTGGAGTGTCTGGACGTCTAAAATTATGTCTGAGTTCAGAATTCTCAGGTGTAATTGTGGAAATATGAAGGACGAAGGGGCTTGTGGGAGTGTGCAGAGTGGTGTGGGGGTGTTTGAAATGGAAAACACCTGAGTGGGGTGTCAAGTATGAATCTGAAACATGTTGAAGATAAAGTATACAGCCAGTTTGAATCAGATGTGATAAAGATAGCTCAATTGGCTGATACACAGCGCGTTTGATCTCACGTGTGCTGCAAAAATATGCTGACGACTCAATTTCCAACCTTTATGAAGATATGAATCCTGCTTTCTTTTTTAAAGTGTCATCTACAATCTTCCACGCAGCCAGGAGTATCAAGTGATAAATGACTTTATCACTGTTCATGTATTAGCTGATTGTGTTTAAAGTTCAGTCTGCAGTGTTTGTTTTTCACCAGCTCATGTTTTAGAAACCAGCACCCTGGGCTGGTTTCAAGCACAGATCGGACACATTCTGCGGAAACACACAATGTACTTAATTTTTTTAAATTAATTTGCATTTGAGACATTGAACAGTTAGTAAACAGAGGTTATGTTAAATACTGGCCACAACAGGGGCAGCTGGTGGCCTGGTGGTAAGGAGTTGCCCTTGTGTTTGGAATGTTGTGAGTTCAAAACCAAGGACTACCAGTGGCACCACTGAGGTGCCCTCGAGCAAGATACCCACACAATACTCTCTGGGTGCTCACTGTTTCACTTGATTGAAAGGGTTAAATGCAGAGAATTTCGCATTGTTCACACTGTGTGGTATGTTCACACATGACAATAAGCTCCACCTTACTTACTTTACTTTATTTTTGACCACACAGTAGTAAAAAGCAGAGAAAGGTCCAGGACATGGTTGCTAGTCCACTGCATGGTAGACATGCAGAGGTAATGTAGCATCTCCAATTCACCTGACATTCATGTCGCAGGAAACTGATGGAAACTCACACAGACAACATACACTCAACAAAAAGCACTCCAGAAAGGGAACTGAACCTAGGACCATCTCACTGAGGCACAAGCACTGCACCACTGTGCCACCTAACTATAAAATAATGTAACTAATATTCAGAGGCCCCAGACTTACATATACATCGCTCACGCTACTGTCAGTTTCAGTAGTAGCATCATTTGCTGAAGTGAGTAGTCTCCACTGCACTTGCACAAAATATACTTCACTTCAAGGGCAGGATATAAATGGTGTATCACTTACTGGGTATCTGCTGGACCCTGTGGACCACCACAAAGGCATCAGAAAGTCCCACTTTCACCGGATGATTGACAGAGCTGATCTTAGCAATCTGAATTGGAACCTAAGACCAGAAGGGAAAAAAAACTCATTTCAAACTATAGTCATATTTAGTTTTTTTTTATTATTCGTAATACCCATTATTCAGTAACTACTATTACAGACAGTTATAAGAAGAACTTAAGCATAACTCCATATACAGAGCCTCTGGGGGCGTTTATATTTGCTGTTTCTTTCCCTTGAACTCCCTGAACTTTGTGAATCATGCTGAACTCAGTTTTCATTGAATCTGTTAGTTTAATTTATGTCTTATTTAAATAAGCTACAAGAGACTGTGCATTACTGTGGTTTCCTCATAGAGGCCCAAAGCAACAGTGTGACATAGCATCAAGTGGTTTAGTGTTCTTACAAAATGCAGAAAAGGCTTTAATACATAATTTGATTAATGTGTGGTTATATGTGCACTTATAGGGCACTTTATGATAACTTTGAATGAGTTTCTGCCTCTATCCTGTAATTATAATTTTGGAGTCCATAAAGACGACACACCTTCTACAAATATGCCTACTCATCAAAACAGAGTGAACTCAACATCAGAAATGATATTTTCTTATACATTTAGGAGCCAGCATCCTTAAAAATGGATTGTAAAGCATAAGCAAAAAAGTTTACACAAACAAAACAAACCCAGTGTCTTTTCTTTTGGACAGAAAGAGATACACACACAATGAGACAGCGCAAAAGGAAGGAAAGATAAGGACTAAAAAAGGAGAGAATTAAAATCACAAATATTAGAAGAGAGAGTGAAATTAGCCACTGATCAAGAATAATGCAATATCCAGCTCAAACATAACATTAACACCACCTGCCTAGTGTTGTGTGGGTCTCCAATGGGCCAGCAAAACAGCTCCATCGAGGCACGGACCTCACACGATGGTGCACTGTGGGATCTGGCACCAAGATATTAGCAGCTGATCCGTTAAGTCCTGTAACAGCGGGGCTTCCATGGATCAAACTAGTTTGTTCAGCAAATCCCACAGATGTTCAATTGGATTGAGATCAGGGGAATTTGAAGGGAAAGTGAACACCCTGAACTCTTTGTCATGTTCCTTAAATACTTTTGCAGTGTGCTAATGTGCATTTTCCCACTGCTATTGGGAAATACTATTGCAATGAAGGGGTATCTTTGGAAGGGTCTTTAACAATGTTTAACATCCACATCAATACCAGGACTCAGGTTTTTCCAGCAGACGAATACCCAGAGCATCACACTGCCTTCCTCAGGTAAGTGATAAACACACATGTGGCCATCCACATGATATTAAAGAAAACATATGCATTAAGCTGAGATTAATTGTATGTTCTGACACCTTTCTATCAATTCTTGCTACAGTAACTTTTCTGTGGGATCGAACCAGACAGGCCTTCACTCCCCACAATGAGTTTATGCCCATGACCCTGTTACCGGTTGTCCTTCCTTGGACCACTTTTGGTAGGTACTGACCACCGCATACAGTACACCTCACAAGACCTGCTGTTTTGAAGATCCTCTGACAAGAAAATGCTCCTCTAGTTATCTTAATTTGGTCTTTGTCAAAGATGCTCAGATCCTCACACTTTCCCATGTTTTCCTGCTTTCAACACATTAACAGACAGTTCACTTTCTGCCTAATATATCCCACCCCTTAAATGTTCTATTGTAATGAGATAATACACATTATTCACATCACCTTGGTGGTTTTTAAAGTTGACTCGTGTATACAGTCAGCATATAAGAAACTCCAGTCACTTATGTTTATAGGTCTGGCATGGCTTCAAACATTTGTTGGAATGGAGGTGAAGTCTAATATGTTGGATATCTAGAGACTCCAAAATGCTGCCATTTTCTACAAAGCAAATGTTATGAATGTGATTTCTATAGTACATGAATCTGGGAATAAAAACCTCTAAGCATCAACTGTTGTAGCCACAATCTTACATTCAGAAAACAACTTTCTAACAAACAAATTGACTTCAGTTCGATGTGCACCCTTTTTTCATTACTTATTTAGCTTTCCTTCCAAAGGCAACACAAACTTACTTTCTGAGTTCAACTTTTTTAACATGCACTGAATTAAATCTTTTAAAAACAGAACAGAGTCTTTTGTCAAAACAGTTGAAATTCATCTTTGCACACAGCATCCCAGCATCTAATATGAGAGTGCTGTCTAATCTGGAGGGTGTTTCGGAACTGCGGTCAAGACTGATGTGCTTCAGGTAGTGTCATATTTCCAGCAGCTTTCTTAATCAGGAGGGAAATGAAAATTTCACTCACTACGGTGTCAGGGAATAGCGAGAGTGAAGCCAGTGGCTTTTTTTTTATTATCCTAGCAGCTATTACACAAAGGAATCTGCACTGTAATTATGCAGACAGAATCAGAGGACAGAGAGATGAGAAGAAGAACTTGAAAAGTCAACATAAATATGAAAAAAGACAACATACACAATTGTTTTTAATACATCACTGTCAGTTTTTTGCTTTTCCAGTAAAGTTATCATGTTTTGGATATAGCACAGACAATTTGAAGAGTTCTGATAGAAAGAGGGAGTTATCATACACTCAAAAAAACCCTGCACAAACATTGTCACTAAAGTGACAGTCTTCAGCAGTTGGCAAAGGAACTGCTATTCTGTCTTGACTCCAGGCTTTTTATTTTTCTGTTTTGAAAAAGTTAAGTTACAAAAAGGTACAAATATGTCCCTTTCCCTGGAGACAGTAAATCTACTGTACCTTTAAAACTCATTTCAGGTACACAATTCAGCTTTGAGGACTATGCAGTACTGTTGACAAGTGCACTAACATTGTTTGCACTTTGGGGGACAAAACTTTTCCCACATGGTACCCTTTTTCTGACAGTGTACAGAAAAGAAAAAAAGAGAAAATGCAAACACAATAAAACACACAGAGAACACAAACCGACAGACAAAAAAAAAACAATAATTGCATCAGACCTCCTTGTAGGCGAAGATGATTCTGCCATCACTGTGCAACGTTGCCTGGAACGTGAAGCTGCCCAGACTGTACGAATCCTGCAGGTGAACGTGATCCCACTGAACCACCAGCGCTGTCCCTATACACACAAACACACACACACACACACACACACACACACACACACACACACACACACACACACACACACACACACA
>JBBIGB010265571.1:0-13791 GCA_037577075.1 Alestopetersius hilgendorfi
TTGAGGTCACATGATCTATGATCAAAGGCTTGTTTATACAGGTGTCCTTTTGAAACAATGCTTTGTCATCTGACTGTTCTAACGACATCTTGAAATAGATGACTGTTCTTTAAATCTGAAAGAGCAGTTAATGGTGGCAGAATAATATCAAAATAGAGCTAAAAATTGACACTTATGGCCACATCAGATGTTGGTGGATTTTCTCACAAAACCCTGATTTATTCTCACTTACTACTGTGTTAAGATCAGGATTTGGACTTTGACCAGGATTCCAAAACATGTACTCCTCTTTGGTTATTCTTTGGTGAAATGACTTGTCTGCTTAAAGTCACTGTTTTGCTTCATGACTCACAGATTCAGCTCTATTTTATATGCCATGTTTTTGCGAAAGGCTACAACTGATCAGACACAGAGAAGAGGATAAAAGCCTACTGTTAACAGAAGGCAGAAGGGAGGAGATTATCCATTTGGCCCTCTAATTAGCAGGGGTGGGAAGCCTCATTGATCAGAGGGGAGTCCTTCTATTCCTTTTTTTTTACCTCTTTCTACTATCACTGTGCCTCTGTGATATTGTCTAACTGAATATTAAATACAAATACTGCAATAACCTGGACTGATAAGTGTAAGTGTGCAATTTTGTGTTTTTTTTCTGGTGCAACATTTATAGGGGTGAAATGCTACCAAACAACGTGTAGTCACAAGCGGATTTTTTCTGAGAACGTAACTCCCCCCAACAACGTGGAAACTGCAAATATCCTCCTCCTTTTTTTTTTTTTTTTGATTTTTTGTGGCAATAAATATATTGTTCTGGATGTTTTCACACAAGGGGACTGGTGCAGACACTTAAAACTCCACAGTTCAATTGATCTCCAACGAGCCCTCATTTGGCGAGGAATATGAGTTTATCTTTATGTGTTCTTTATGGGTAATGCATTAAACTGAGTTTAAAATGAAATGAAATTATTCTGGGAGCTTATTGGGGGAATCCCTCCCACAGTGTTCATACATATATTTCCTCTATGTACATATACAAATACATATATACGGTTATATACAGTACCCCCGGTTTTACGCGGTATTAGTCTCACATGAGTCTTTTCTGAGAACCGAACTGATAGTTGTATGCGGAAATCCCCACAATATTTTTATTTTAGTTCTAAATTATTAAGAAAAATATAATTCACTAATAATTACAAATAGTAATCCATTATATACATTCAAATACATTTTCAGGTATTGTCTGCTGCCCTCCTGTTCTCTGTTCTCATTTCGTTCTTAGAGCCCTAAGATAAACAATAAATTACTGAACTGTAAAAATGATTGGTGATTAATCGTACATTTTTATGTATTTTTATTACTAAAAATCACATTAATTTATTACAGTATTTATCCCACTTATACAAAAGAAAACGACAGCGCAATTCAGTGTAAACTGTACAGTACGAATAGCTGTATATTTTTGTTAAGGGTAATGTATTAAACCAAGTTATATATCCAAGCATTTCATACAAGACATCACTGAGCACAGATACGCACTTTACAATTAGAAACAAGGCTATGAATTGAAATGAATGTGTTTGCAAATATGTGTATACAATATATATATTTTTTGTACTATTGTAATGTGTACTTTGTATTTTTATCTTGTCTTAAAGCCTCTTGCGTGTAGAAATAAAATATAGATGACAGTAGAGAATGATTTAAAAATTGAGCTTGTTTTTTATGGGTACATTTCATGCTGTTCTCTCATTAGTTTGTAACTGGAGAGGACAGAACTGAAGCATTAAAAGGGTCAGACAGCTCTAGTCGGCCACTCCTAAAATGAAAATGATTAATGATCATGAAATAAAGAAGCATCAAAAGAACAGCGCAGCATAGCATTCAGCACCAGTGATTACCGAGGGACTTTCCCCATATTCAGCACAGCAGGGCGAAGCAGGCTTGAGCTTTCCAAAACAGACACTCGAGTTACTTATTTGCACTTGTTCTGGCTAATTTTTAATCTATTCCTTTTAAAGAGGAAAAATGACTACACTGGAGAGAAGACTGTGGAGTGTGTGTGCCTACATGAGGAGGAAGGATCAGACCTTGCGCTGTGCAATCTTCAGCCACTCTTCCTCCGTTTCTCTCCTTGCTCTCTCCTCCTCCTCCTGCACTCGTCTTTTCTCCTATGACAAAGAGAACAGAGAGAGAGAGAGGGAGAGAGAGAGACAGAGAGAGAGCGAAGAGAAGAGAGAGAGAGAGAGAGAGAGAAAGAGAGAAAGAAAGAAAGAAAGAACGTAAGAAAGAGAATGAGACACTTGGAATCTAAAAGTTAAAGTTGAAGTGCCCAGAATGAAAGTGTATGCAATGATGTAGGACAGTTCTATGCTGTAATATTGTTGTTTTTTAACTTCAAATATAATCTAATGTAAAAAATATGTCATGTTTTGCGTCTGCTTGGACTGTGGGTGTGATGTGATTAAAGGTTCATCGTTTTATCAAAACAACACTTTGGACACACCAAAATTTCCTTCTTTTTATTTACTGTTGGGATGTTGCCATATTAGCACAGCCATATCATTTTATCTGCAACTATATACTGTACCAGGGAGCTACTAAGGAGCTGTAAAATATAAGATGTGACCCGAATGAAGAACAGATTCAGAACGATGTATAGAACTGACAATGAATTTATGATATTTTCATATTTCATTTTGCAAAAACAAAACTCTTAGGGCAGGGAACTACACAAAATTGAATGTAGAAAGGTAGTTAAAGTGTATTACTTACCATTTTATATATTTATGTTTTCTTGTTAATAGTTATTTCAACACAATACAAATAATTATTGTATTTAAAATAATAACTGTTACTATGGCAATTGGTTCCACATGCTACTGAGGGGTTAGTAAGTTTTTAGTGGTCTTAAAGTATTAAGGCTAAGCAAATGAGCTTATGGATAAAAGTGGCTGTGAAACCCTGATGTCAGATGTTTGGACCTGAAACCTGGGCTTAAATGCTGGGTGATACGTGACCAAACTGGTTTGGAACTATGTGCTAAGCTGCTAACATACTCAAAATCAATCTAAGCCTCTGAAATATATCAACAAGATCTAAGCCTTTAATCTCATCATGCCTTGAGGGATCTGCTGTTCAGTCCCATTTCATACTCCACATATTTCTTGTTTACACATTTATCACAAATCTTCATTTCTTTTAAAAATCCAAACAGCCCAGAAGCCAACTTCAGCTTTTTTGATTCAAAATAGCCTGGTGCAGTCCCCCCTCTGTGCCACCCAGGCCTTTTATTGGATTAGGCGAACACAGGGGTCTAATCTCAGGGCTGAATTGAATTAACAGCTCTAACCTGATTCAGGCTCTGTTAGGGAAGTGTGGCATCAGCTTTGCTTTTCTAAGAAACAATCGCAAACAGCTGAGATGGAAGGGCAACACCTATGTCACCCTCTCTTGTTTTGTCTCTTCTCGTTCATGTCTATTTGGCAGTCTTCCAGAATCTCTTTCATTTCATTTTCTGTTTGTATCATCATCTTTGCCTTCCAAAGCTATGGATCCTGGTCTTGGAGCAGCGCAACTCTGCATGTTTCAGTGTTTTCCCTGCTCTAAAGCATCTGATCCAACTATTCAGCCAATTACACTAATCCCACTCCACCCACAAATGCATTCTTCAAATCAACTGTTCTTCACAGGACCAACTTTACAGAATCCTGGCAATAATCCAGTTCCACTGTAAATGTATGTAATATGACAAAAACTGATGCTAAAGGAAAATTCCATCAGTATATCTTAGGAAAATGCAATGCATAAATAAAAGAGCATGGAAATAAAGCCACTGTGTTTTGATTTGAAATGCTCTGTTCTTAAGAAAGTTACCAAGTTAGAGCTGATAACAGCAATAGTGATAGGAGGTCTGGAATGTTTAATGCCTCTTAAAGAATGAATGGTTATGGAGACACGTCCTGTTTTCCCAAAGTTTTAGTCTAAAATACCTTTTCATGATGAAGTGCATGCAGGACATTATAAGGCAGCACAGTTCTCAATCAAAATGTTTTTTTCCCCAATTTATTGTACAATAATCAATCAATAGTAAACAAAATGTCTATATTTGTATTGAAAACACAATCTATGATTCTTATCATAACCGCTATAAAGAAATATGTGCCGGTACGTTTCACAACAGTGATCCATTTTATATCAAAACCACTCCTGACTTTGTTTATACTTTAACCTAAATTATAAATTGCTGGAATTTCCCATTAAATTGGATGTTGGGTCAAATTACAGACTAGAATCAGGAGATTTGGAGAGGGAGAATAATACTATGTGCTGGGCAGTGGTAATTCACAGTAAGCTTGGAAACAACTGGTCTAAAGAAATGAAAACTTTTCAGCAAAAAATGGTGACATCCACACGCACACACACACATTCTGGGTCTCTCTCTGTCTCACTTTCCTCTAAATCTGCCAGCAAATATCTGTCAGTATGACTAAAATTTAACCCCACTCTATTTTTAAATATCCCTGAATTATCCAGTATGTGTGTAAAAGCAGGGATATGTGAATGTGGAGGAGTGCTGTGTCCTGCTACTTACTGCAATGGCCTTCAGCCTCTGCTGGTACTTCTCTGCCTCATCCATCCCAACCTGACAACAACCACACCAGAGAAGTTCTGACATTAGTATACATTTATAAAGGACTCTCACATAATGTTTTCACAATTCACCATAATCCAAATGCAGTCATTAATAAAATATGGGCAAATTCAGGCATACAGTTGTTTTAGCTTTACATCATATGATGTTAGAAACCATGATTATACCTGCTCACTTTATGTGACTGGTGTCTGGATTGTATCCTGATCAGACTGTAGCTACATGCCTTTACACTTGGACTCAAATGCATCTCTGGTCAGAGTGAAATGATTTCACTCTGTAACATGCAAATCAGCTCATATACAACCAGTATTTTATATTTAAAATAAGATCACAATTTTTCATGACTGTCCTCCCGTGTCATTGCCATGTGCTTTAAAACGTGGATATTGTACCCAGTAGGTGAAAAGCAATTATATGATACATTATTTGAGCTAACCGACTCCTCTAAAGAAGGTTGTAAAATTCTAAGTAATCTCACATCAGGAGATGAACTGAAAAGCAGTGATGCCCACAGTGCTGTGGTCTCTTCCATAAAAAGGAGTGCAGAAAAAGGTTCAGAAAAAGGTTGTTACAGTAGTGGAAGGGGTTTCAGTTGTTAAAAGGGGTTTAGGTGGGAGGATGGATGCATTTCCAATGCTATTACATGTTGCTTGAATCTCCTGAAGCGGATGGGTGTGTTTACACCTCCATTATTATGTGGCCCGATATAATCTGAATACTGAATAGGCATAAGGTGATGGGGATAAATGGCGTCTACTGGAGATTACACAACTCAATGCAGTTTAATGCAAATGAAAGATGGATTGCACAGTACTATACGTAGTCATTAGCTTCAACTTCCTGGAAGTTGCATTCGCCTTGTAGCTCCTGGATAACGCTAAAAGAGTAAACATGCCTGATCGACTATGCAGGGTGAGCAAATTAGAAGTTTAATGCAAAAATGAACTCTATCAAAACTATGGCTATGGCAGTACCGCCTAAGAGGCACAGTAAAGTAAGTGATGAGGCTGGTATTGAAAGGTTTGTTTTTTAAAGTTTTGTGAGATACAGCTCATTGTCAACCTTGATTCAGTGCCCTTTGGAACAGGTAAAATGTCCTGAACACACTCATATGCCTCCAGGTCCTAGGTATTTCAGTGTGGCTGCATCAGAGACAAGAGACCCAAAATTAAAGTATAACATTTCCTGCACTCAATCTCACAGTCACGCGCATAGACACACACACGCACACGCACATGCACATATACATACGTACATTCGCAGAAACAAATCCTCTCAAGTGTATCCCAAGTGCTCTGTACAAGAAACAGTGTTGTGTGGGTTTAATACGGGGGAGTATGAAGATACTTTGATGTTTTACTGATCTGTTCCAAAGTGGTATTATATTATAGGCCCTGATAAAAAGACATTACCAATTCCCATGTGACGCAGACACACACACACACATACACACACACACTCACACAGATGAAAGTGCAAACACTGGTGGAGAAGATAAGAGCTCCTGCTTTGTACTCAAGGTTTATTGACACAGCTGTTGCCATGGTGATTTACACCAACATGCTGAAATCATAGAAGCACTTGTGTGTGTGCGGTCTTACAGCTTTCTGAAGAAACCTGTTAAAACAAATGTGTCATCAGACAAAACAGGAGAGGTACGGGCCATAATAACAAAGCGGTGGGGGGGCGGTCAGTTACACACTGCTATGGAAACAGACAAAATGTTTTAATATATACTGGTGTGCATCATCTAGTGTTTTCACAGCAAGAGAACTGAGGTTTCTTTTTACAGATTCTTGTCTGGATAGGCTAAATGTGATGAGTTAAGTCAAGTATCTCATGACACTCAAGTATCTCATTAAAATTAAAGTGACTTATGTAAGTGATGTCACTTCTACTCCATATTCATAAAAATGCACGGCATAATAATAATGGCATAATGGGTAGCTGGTGGCCTAGTGGTTAGGGAGTTGCCCCTGCATCATCACTGAGGTAGCCTTGAGCAAAGAATCTCCACACACTGCTCCCCGGGTGCTGCCTGAACGGATTAAATGCAGAGAAAGAATGAAATATTGTTCGGTGTTGTGTTTACGTGTGACTATAAGGAGCCACTTTACTTCATTATAGATTTACAAAAACATGCCAAAATAGTTGCGCAAAAAGTTGCAATCAAACTGGTTTGTCCAGCACATGCACAGATGCTCAGTCGGATTGAGGCCAAGCCATCTCTTTGTCATGAGCCTCAAACTATGCCTGAAAAAATTTTGCAGCGTGCCAGAGCACATTATTCTGCTTGAAGACGACACTGCCATTACATAATACTGACGCTATGTACCTGGTCTGCAACAGTGTTTAGGTTTAGGTAACATGTCAGAATAACATCCACATGAATTCCAGGACCAAGTGTCCCAGCAGAACATCACCCACGCCACGGCGTCAGACGCCAAGGGCTTCCATTCTTGCCAGTGTATCCTGGCACCATCTTTTCCCTAAATAAATGACGCACACACACCCAACCATCCGCATGAAAAAATGTAATTCATCAAGCTACTTTCTTTAATTGTTCCGGTTCTGATGCAAACATGTCCTTTGTAGGCACTTTTGCAGCAGGCAACATGGGTACTCCGACCAGTCTGCAGCTATGCACCTTCTATGGGAACAGACTAGACAGGCTCACTTCTTGTCCTTTCCTGAACCACTTTTGGTAGGTACTGACCCTGGCATACTGGGAACACTCCCCAAGGCCTGTCGTTTTTGATATTCTCCGATCCAGTCTTCACTACACATAAACTTCTTGAACTGACTGTTCACTTGCTGTCTAAAACATCTCACATTTTACCAGATGCCATTATCCCATTACAATCAATGTCATTTACTTCACTTGGGGTTTAAATGTAATGTCTGACAAATATAATAGTTTCTGCTTAAATGTATGGTTTCTCTTAAAAGACAATTTCAAGTCAGTTCTTTATATAGGTAGGGCACAGTGCAGTCTGTGATAATTGGCCATATACTACAGTTGCAGGCTAGATTAAACAATGTTGGAGTGTTCTTTTGATGTACTCGAGTTGTACAATGTCCTTGTCATCAAGGTTCATTGAGTGACCTTAAGGGTTTTTATAGAGACGATAGAGAGTGGAGATGTCAAGACACATCATAGTAAATTCAAGTGTGTTTGTACAAGAAAGGCATGTCAGGCTAGAGATGTAGGAAATTCCAGTCATTCATTAGAACAGGCTGTCAGTGTGATGGAGTGCTGTGAAGATGTTTCCTGCTGGTGGAAGGATGAGAAGAACACCAGGAACTCTACTGTCAGCATGATGGATCCCCTGCTGTGCCAGCTCCATCCTTCCCCTCTTCCTCACCCTGCCCTTGTCACACAATCTGCCCTCTATTCCCTCCTCCCTGGTCCCCTCATTTACAAACACAAGATGAGTGGACACTGATGACTACAAACCTTGTGGAGGCTCTAGAGGCTAACCACAACTCACAGTTGTTACTAATAAAATGTAATAAGAAATGAAAGCATGGTGAAATCTCAGATATCTTTCTCAACAAGAAACGAACAGAAAAAGTCTGTTAAAGGAGCGAACACTTTGACTGAACAATATTCAGTCAAAGAAAAGGTATCATTGTGCACTCTTGTTTTGTGAAACTTGTCATGTTTTCATCAATTAAATCAGATGAAAGGAAGTCAAGAAGTGCAGAACTGAACTACTGGCGAATCTCCTGAACCACACAGAATATTAAAAGCAATGCATTATGCAACTCTAATTAAATATGTAATTAAGTAATTAACATTGCATAGTATGGCAATATTATGAAAACCAGTACACACAGCTAAGAGGGGAGAAAGTGGCCTCTCAATGCGGGCATGAAAACAGCATTGCTTTTTCTTCTATAGTGTGCTACGGGTTCAGTGGTAGAACACTATAGTCAAACGTCACCGTCAACCAGGAGGGAAAGACTGTAAATATGACACATGTTAATGCAATGATCTCAGCGCAGTCTTTGAAGAATGTTTCATCCTTCTTTGGTCTTGTTTGTCATTTAATTATTCCATCCAGGCTTTTGTCCAGATAAAATAAAAGCACTTAACTGAAGCCACAGTCCTAATGTGTCCCAAAAACAAAACTAAAAAACAGGACATGTTACATGTACAGGTTGCATAAAGAAGCATTTAAGATTCACGTAAATAACACAAAAGTTCTAAGTACATTTTACTCGACTGGGCATTTTTCTCTGACACTAACTTACTACAATTACAGTAATCTAGGGCTGCACAATAGCATTATGTGTCTCTGCAATACTCAGGCTGCAAAATACGCAAAGAGCCTCTAACCAGTCAGTGTTCCTGATTCGGTGACTGTTACTGGGTGTTCTGATAAATGAAGGTATTAAGGTAATTTGACAAATGTGTAATTATTTTGGCCGGTCATTATAGATTGCTATGGTTATTATAGGTCATTATAGACACTGACTGGCTGAGGTGTTTTTAAAGGTCCCATACATTTTCCTTCTACTTATTTTTTCCCCCCGATGTTTGATGGGTTTGTGTACCAAAAAAGATTTCACCTTTCATCAATTCTAATTCATTCTGACCATCTTCTCAACCATAGAGGCTGTTTTTGCTTTTTGATATATGTTTATATATATAAATTATATACCAAATTCTTTTCTGATTCACTGTCTTGTACTGTAGCTCATTCAAAAGACAGCATGGGACTGAAACCCTCCTTAGAGCTTCAACATGAGTGAGTGGGGCTGTAGGCGAGACAGTTTCCATATGTGGTCTGTGTGGACAGGGCAGCAGATATAAAAATATTTTAAGCCTTTTTAATTCCAGATAAGTAATGGTATGGGGCCTAAAATTGAAAGACATTGCAATATCAATATTATGCAGTATAATGAGATTACTAATATTCTGTCCATATTATGCAGGCCTACATTCAAGTAACGAAAGCAGAAGAGGCAACACAGAGTCAATATAAGTTACAGCTGTAGAATTTAGCTGGCACTGCACAACCCATCTGTTGAAGAAAGGATACTTTGCATCACTGCACACGGTAAGGTAAGATGCACTAAAAGCCAACAAGAAAAGGCAGTAAAAGGAGTACAAAAAATATGCACACACAGCAAGGCAGCCTCAATTAAGGCAAGTCAAAGAGACAAAAATATGCAAATTAGGGCCATCATGATTATTTGATTATCGACTGCTCAATTATAAATTCATCTATTAAACTGGACATTCATGTGAATCAGTATAGTGATCAGTTTGCAGTTTGAATGATGAAAATGGTGCCCACAGGTAGTTTGCTGAGCTAGCAGATACCTGTTAGATACCTGTGCAAATATGAAGATCTCTAGTCAAATTCAGATCAGACAAGTCTGACACCATTTCTGTTCATCTAGACATGGAATAGAGTTCAAAACAAAACTATTAAAAAAAAATTCTGAACATATGGTCAAAGTCATGTTTAACCAAAGTAACTTTGGTAGGTTAATACAAATCTCTTTCAATACCTCAGCTACACTGACCAAACAAGTGACTGTGTGAGTGAGAAAATGCCTGTGAAATGATACATTTTTAGTGTAAATGTCGCTTATTTCTATATATTTCATCTTTCAGTCTTTCAAAGAAGTGAACAGATATATGTAAGCAATCATAACAGGCTGTTACATTAACAGATTTTACATTATAGTGTTGAATATGGTCCGTTGTAATAGTAAGTTTATTTATGTACCCTGTTTCCCCTTCTGTCCTGGTCTCACAGCTGTGTGTGGATTTCTAATACTTGGTGATTTTATTATCATTCTGATTCGTATATCTTTAAAATAAAATACATCTTTAATTGAATTTGACACTGGTTTATGTTTTAAAACAATCTTTTAAACCAGTGACTAATTATCCTTAATCAAAAGAATAGAACTAGGCTTCTTGATTAATCATCAGAATAATCAATAGATTACTTGATACCAAATATAATTGATAGTGGCAGCCCTAATTCAAATATATGATACTAAAAGCCAACGATAAAGTTTTACTCAACAACATTGCATTGACCAAACACAATTTATAAAACTAATCAGGCAACTTGCTGTATTTCACTGAAACAGAATGTATTTGTAAATGTTGAAACCATGTTAAAACCAACAACAGAGTGATTTTGTTGTTTATTATTGTATTTCACCATCCTCTCTATCTTGAAGGCTGTTTATAAATATTAAATATTGCATCTATCTAAAAGAGTTATGAGGAGCAATGCCATAATCCAAATCAGGTTAAATAAACATGCTTATAATGTATATACCTCTTTCATAAGACATTTTTGTAAATGCGCTATGTGCATAAGAAACCCTTTAAATTTTAAAGAACCTCCGCATAACATGAATATTCTATATCAACTGTCCAAACCAAGAACTATTTGTTTATATGCATGCGCAGTGCACTTTATTCCATTGCCCTCATTTCACAATGAGAAATCTTCACTGTACATGTAAGATGGACTGAAATGAATAAATGGGTCAAACGAATATCGCACAGCAAATGAATTCACACTCCACTAGGCCTAGAGCATAGCTCCCGTGGCAAGTGAGGCTGATACGATATATTCTGGGCATATGAGTCTTTATACTCCAGCTTTCTCCTTTAACCTGGGTAGCAGTGGGCAGATGGAGATCAGTCCCATCTCTTGGGAAATAAATGTTCTAAGCAACTCAGACAAGAATTCATGTTTCACAGGTTGCTATTTTAGTCACACACACTCCAACCTCACCACTTTCAACTGACCCTTGAAAAAACTAAAAAAATTGTTTTCCCCCCTTCATCCCTCTAGCTCTCATGTTGCTTATGGTACATTTTGGAGCCTTAGGACAGAAACATCGACTTCACTTCTGCCGAAGGAATGTCTGTCTGTTTCACCAGATGGTGGACGCAGGCTCTCCACTTGCATTTGACCATAATGACAGTTTCAGAATGAAGAAAAAACAAAAAACAAAAAAACAAACAGAAGCACAATTTGCAGGGTTGTTAAGAAGACATTTCAACTGAAAAAATACAGAAAGAAAATGAGTAAAAGAGAACATCTGGTGTATCATTCACAGTTTTACTCAAACATGCATAGAGCAGTTTGCCTCAGGCAAGAATTGAATCTGTGAATGCCCACTGAGAGAAGCACACTAACCAGAAAGTAAAAAAGACAGTGAGTAGGTCTTCCAGCGAGCTACTGAGATCACATTGAAGACTCCCACAAAATCAGTATTTTTCTGGCTGGGCTTCAGCACTACACTGCACGGTACCAGCTCAGGTCCATGTGCTCTTTGCTCTACTGAATAAAAAAGCAGCAACAGTGTTTCTATGCTGTGAAAAGGTTTTTAATAATTTATTCTAATTATTGGGGCAGCTGGTAGCCTGGTGGTTAGGGAGTTGCCCCTGCGATCACAAGGTTGTGGGTTTGAATCCCAGGACTGGTAGTGGCATCACTGAGGTATTGTCCCCGCACACTGCTCCTGGGAACCCCTCGTTGCTGTCTGCCCACTGCTTCACTTGGTGAATTTGTTAAATGCGGAAAAAAAAAAAAAATTAACATTGTTCACGCTATGTGCTGTGGTGTGTTCACACGAGACTATAAGGTGCCACTTTATTTATTAGTCAACTATTCATTCAAGAAAGCAGTTATCTAGCAAATAATGTCTTCCAAAGTAAGCATTAAACAAATATGAAGATCTTGATGTTAATAGCAACCATGAAAGGATGTTTGAGATGAAGTAACCTCTAATTAGGATTGTTTTATACAATTGAAGACATGTTTCCTCTCAGCTCTTTGCAGTTAGTCAAAGTGCATTTTCCTGTTATACTAAATGGTTCAGGAGACAAAGTGTGGTTTTACACAGTGGAATGGGTTCCATCTCATGAAGTATTTCTGCACCGGTAAAGTACTTTGGACAATGAAGATACCAAGTAATGAAGCACTTCAGGTGTTATTTTGTCCCATTCTTCCTTAAGGTAAGCAGCATTAGGTCACATTTTTCATTTCAAAATTCTCCACACATTCTCCAATGGGGACAGGTCAGGACTGCAGGCAGGCCAGTCCAGTACCTGTACACTCTTCTTTTTCTGCCTTTGTACATAATGTGGTCTTATTGAAAAATGCATGGATTTCTCTAGAAAAGTTTTTCTTGAGGGCAGCATATGCTGCTTTACAATCTCAATGTACCTGTCTGCATTAATTCTGCCATCACAGATATTAAGTCACCAAGGACACTGACACAAGCCCATATGATTACAGATACTGCAATTTCAACTTGTTTTTGATAACAGTCTGGATTGTCCATTTCATCTTTGGTCCAGAGTCCCCAGTGTCCATTTCTTCCAAAAAATACTGATTCATCTGACCACAGAACACATTTCCATTGTATGATGGTCCATCCCAGATGCTCCGAGCCCAGAGAAGTTTCTTTTTTGTACAGGAAAATTTTGTAAGTAAAGTGGAATTTGTGAATACAATGTGCATGACAAAGGTTTGCCAAATTAATCCATTGCATATGTGGTACTCTCAGCTATTGATGAATGACTATTCTTGATGCTGAGCCAGCTGAGGCTTCGGAGATCATGGGTGAATCGTTTATTTGTATTATGTGCTGTTGTATTTTGTATTTAAAACCATGTTTTTTACTTCATTGCCAGCCCTGATCTAACCTCTCCTATTTGTGCTGTATGAGAATACAAATTGAAATAGCAAAGACACTGGCACAGAACCAATTTTAGCTAATCTGCATAGTTACAATAACTATATGACAAATAAAAACCCTATTCAATGGATATACCTGTTGTTTGCATTAATCTGTTACAAGACTCCAAAAGAAACAGAATTTGAGAGCCTTAAAAAAAGAGTTTCTCATGAGCTAATGTTTCTCTATCTTTCACTGCTTTAGTTAATCCCCAGTCCTAGTAAGGAATATCTTTCTTCTGCAATATCTCCCTCACCACCACAACACACACATACATGGGCACTCACTCATGTTGAACTGATGGCTCTCCAGTTGTGAGTGAGACAAAGTAATGACTGTGTGTGTGTGTGTGTGTGTGTGTGTGTGTGTGTGTGTGTGTGTGTGTGTGTGTGTGTGTGTGTGTGTGT
>JBBIGB010266197.1:0-13784 GCA_037577075.1 Alestopetersius hilgendorfi
AAACCGCGTGGCTTACCAGCTCTTGCGTGCCAGTCACGCTTGGGCCCATCCACCACGCAACAAGGGCGTTCAGGCCTTTCATCCCTGTACCACCGTGACACAAACTATAGAATAAAACACTGCAAACAGGTTGAAAATAAGCATTAGGGACAGTGCAATAAATTACATAACTGTGCAAGTAACCTGTGCAATAATAACTATTTATTATTGAACATAAACATGACTGTGAAAGAATGTATAATTACTTGTGCAATAATAATTACTTATTTTTGCTATCATCACACAACTATAGTAGCATTACTATGTGTGTGCTATTTTTACACTTTTTACAATATTTTATAATCTTTTAAAAAATATTTTATATTCTTTTCTTATTATTCATCTTCTTATATTGGTTTCATTTTCTTACATCGGCTTAGATAGCCTTTCCTATTTTTCTTATTTATTCTTAGATTTTTATCTTTTCATTCATTTCTTTCTTTCATTTATAACTTTCATTGACAACTATGCTGGTGAACTATTGCTTGAAACTGAATTTCCTGGAGTAATCTTCCCGAGGGATTAATAAAGTGTCATGGACCACTACTGAAGAATCGATTGCTGCTCCTCACAATCTAAACAACTTGTTTTTTTGTGGATTTCCCATTAGGCAATGCAGTCTTTGATTTGGTCCTATAATAACTCTGATATCCACTTGTAGGTCAGTGGAAAGGCTTTCTTAAATGGCATTTTAATTTCCCCCTTTCAAGATTCAAGATTCAAGATTCAAGATTCTTTATTTGTCACATGCAGTCATACAAGTACAACACACAGTGAAATGTATCAATAATTACAATAATTACAAATTTTCAGTTCTCCCACTGGTCAGAGAACGGTATTAGGATTCTTGTGGATCTTTAAAGTGATACAAGTTAAAAAAAAAAAAAAACATTTGCTCAATACAATGTACTTGTTCATTCATTGTTTTTTATGTATCTTTGGATCAAGTCTTCATGCTTATGGGGTCCCTTTGGATACAAAGCGTCCTTTGCATAGCCTCTGAAAGCTAGTTCATAGTAGCTCTTGCACTGCCTCCAAAATGTATTATTTCCTTCTTAAATTCTCTTATAAACCTTTGAACATTGTTGTAATTTGGTCCAATGTTTAGGGATGTGATTTACATGATACTCTTCCTAATATTATTTGGGAAACAAACCAGGAATATTTTTATTTTTTTTTCAATGAATTCTCTAACCACTCATTAAGTCTTTTTCAGCAAAAACCTCATTCTAGTGGCTTTTACAGCAGCCAGGGAGCTTTTGATTAGTTGATGCAACCCTCCTGAACTGCAAAGTGCTAAATTAATTGCCCTTTGACATGCCTACTCTCTATTCTCATCACAACATCCATAAACAGGTCTCTGCCAATCCAGCCTACATGGGAAGCCAGCATGGGCCCTCTTTACTGAAACTCTCATGACGAGGCCATTTTGGAGCACCCAGTTCTAACAATGAGCCACGAAATATCTTGATCCTTGCTTAGGTATCAACCTGACATCCATTGGTCTGATGCTGCACTTTCGATGAGGACCAACACCAGAGCTGAGACATGACAGATGAGGACAAAAGGGAACTGTCTGGCAATCAAATTCTAAAACAACCACAATCGCAAACCTAAAACCCAACAAGCAAGTGAAGATACTGTAAGAAACTGGATCATCAAGCATATCTTAAGGAAAACTACATTTATCAAGCACCCAGATATGCATTGCAAGAAAATAAATAAAATGGCCTGTCAAGTCTAAAGAACTGTGGGACCTACTATGAAGACTACCAGCACCTGAGATCAAAGGCTGGAAAAAGAAACAAAGTATTTTGTCAGAATCTCAAAGACTGATGGATTAATTGCCTATAATATGTATCATGCTCTCACCACTACAGATAAAATAAGACAAAGATTTCAAAAGGCCTTCAACATTAGTTTATGTTACTTCACTAAACAAAAACTTTAATAATGTAAAAAAGATTTGATGCAGTCCACAAGCTTTTTCCAATCACTCTTTCAAAGAATCAAACATACTGTTTTTGTTATTGTGCCTTTAACACTATACATACATGAGATATGTTCTGGTTGGTTGCCCTGTATTGTGTATCATTCAATAAGCATTCCAGGCAAAAACACCCCTTAGCAAAAAGTAGTTCAAGTGTACTATGAGTATACTTATTTTATGCTAAAATTGAGGCAGTATACTTGAAGTTTACTTTTTATATTCTATTATATACTTTAAAATAGTATAGTGAAGTACAGAATACTAGATTTATACTGGTACGTATAAACTTTGTAAACTTAAAATGACTTTATAAAGTATACTTAAAGTATACTTTCAAAACTTAATAATAATAATAATAATAATAATAATAATAATAATAATAATAATAATAATAATAATACATTTTATTTATAGAGCACTTTTAAAGGCTCAAAGACGCTTACATAGAATTGAAGATACAATAAAAGTTTCAAATTTACATTAACCACACTTACACAAAAAAACTAATACTTAATAAAAATTGCTTCAAGTATTCTACTTTTTGATATGGGATTCTTAAACTTCAACATTAAAGGCTTGAGCTAAAAATAAATAAATAAAACGTTCGAAGCTGACTCCCCGTGTAATGGATGGACAGTAAACGCAGAAACGGACTTTTAAAAAATCTCAAAACGCCGTTTACGTGTGGACGAAACCTCCGTCTTCAGAGTTATCCGTGTGCAAGGCCTTAGTTCTATTAAACAAGACCACTTCACGTTGTTTTTCCTACAGGAGAACCACCACTCTGTGCAACTGTACAACTCAAAGGACCCCCACTAGGTGTCGGTAAATCCGTTCAAACTGAGTTAATGACGGGCTGAAGAAGAGCTCAGACTGCGCCCATAGGCTCCACGGTGGATCAGTGCGTTCACACACTGTTCCGAGCGGCCGCTCTGCCTCCCCTCTCCGTCCCTCATGGTTTCCCCCGCGCAGCAGCTGGTGTTGGCCTTTACCGCCGCGCTCTGCCTCTTCATCGTGATCCCGCGGATGTTTGGTGGCGGCGGGGCAGGAGCGAGAGAAGAACGAGCCAGAAGAGGTTAGTGTGTTACTGTGGCAATGCAGAAAAACCGTTGGCGCGTGTATTCCCGATTTTACGGTAACTGATCGTCTGGTAAAAACACAGATAAAAGAAAACAAACGTGCTTTTCACTCTTTATTACACTTCTACGTGCCGTCCGTATTTTGAATTGACATTTTAATTAATGGTAACGCCTGTAATGTCGTGGTCAATTCTATGGAAATGGGAAAAGCCCTGTGAGCTGGGAATACTGGCCCCTGAGAGTAAACGAGCTTGTGTTTTACCTGCATCTGTAACAAAAGTCAACCTTTTGTTTTTCTTGCTCACCCAGCACAAATCTAGACTGAGTCCAAACCCGAAGACAACTGTCTATGCCTTATTGGTCAGTGCCTTATTAGGCAACATTTGGTGTCAGGCACAGCCATAATTTCTGCAGCAGCAGACAACAAGGCAACACATACAATACCATACAAATAACTATACAACTAGTAGGCACACTGCCATAGAGACAAGACACTGTTAATTAGTAATAATATGGTGATTGAAGTAACCCATTGCATTGTCAGAAGTACAGACACTGCGTACAGCTTACGCTGACCGTGCATTTAAAATAATCAAATCGCAATATGTGTAAAGTAGACATGGTACGATACCACTTTATGTCCAATACCGATACCAATGGTGTAAATTTGTAAATCTGCCGATACGATACAAATATATGTCTTTCTTTAAAACAGAAAACAAAAATAGTGCTTTCAAAAAATGTCTGGATACATTTTGTATATCTTCACACAAATACAAAAATCATAACTGTGGTATAATAAGGGAGAAACATTACACAGAGAACATGGTATAGTAGCATGTCTCCTATGGCATGCCATTTGTAAAACCTGCATAACAAATTTAGAGGTGTAATTTTTTCATCATTTAGTGCGATTTTTACACAATTTTCACACATTTAGAGCTAAATGACTCCGGATCTCCTGGGGCTATTATGGCAAAGAGGGGTCTTTGGAGAGGTCTCCTCAAGCCCTATCTAACTGTGAAGTTTTACATAGATTGATGGTTGCCCCGCCTAGAAAAGCCGCAAGTATGTTCCGTTGGGGTATAAAGTATTGGCACCCTCGGGCGAGGTGTCCCAATATATTCGGCACTTTTGGCTTTTTCTTCTTTGAGTCTGAAGTAACTACAAACTGCTGACATTTTGGCAAGTCTCACACACAACAGAAACGCTTATCACACAAATCATGTCATGCGTGCACACATCATTTTCCAAACTATTTTTATTATTTTCTGAATTTTTGATTGGCACATCTTTTGTAAAGTGGGTGTCTACAGTACTTATAGTGCCACAAGGTGAAAGTAAATTAAAAAAATAGGGTGGAGGTATCAGTTTGATCTGGTCACCAGTTTGAGGGACCTTGCTCGTAGCTGCCTCCTAGATGGGAAGGGTGTACAGCTGGTTGTTCAACAGCACACTTGTTATTGTACCACACCTGGGGAATCCCCTAATGTCTGCACATGCAGTAAATGCTCTGGCTGCAAATAAGGCGATGGTTTAAAAAAATACACAACATCTGTTGCTGATACCCAACAGTAAGTTTATTATGTTTCATCGCGTAATAACCTTGTTTTCTGACCATAATAATTAGAATGCAAACGCATTATAGATCAACAGGTAAATTTATAATATATTAAGATGATCAACTATCTGAAACACTATATTGCCAAAGTATGTGGACACCTGACAGTGATGTTTGTGTGAGCTTATTGGACTCAATTGATTGAAAAACCAAGACCATTAATATGGAATCCCACCAGCCATGTTTAACATGTTGTTGCAGAAACATATTAAAATTGCAGATGCAGCAGGAACCTAATGCTACTTATATAAAGTCAGAAATGGAATCAGCCTCACAGAACTGTCTCTGTGCTGCAGGTCCCCCGCTGGCCCCCGGGGCTCTGAAGGGCCCCCAGCCGCAGCAGGCGTTTAGCAGTGCAGAGAACATACAGCAGATGAAGAAACTAATGGAGCAGGAGCTGCGCAGTGATAAATATAAATCAAATAGCAAAGGATATGTCTTCACTCTAATGCCCCTCTACGCCATCGGGGTAGGCATATTTGCTGCTTACAAATTCCTCAAGGTAAGGTCTCTTCCACTTTAAGAAAATTATCTAATCAAATTTAAAGCAACAAGCAGGTGCTTGTTGCAGGTGCCTCTTAAAGTTTTACAAGGCTATCTAAAGTGTGCAGATAATAATGTGTACCTGGTTTCACACACATTCAGCGAGGCATAATAATTTGACTGGGAGCACCTGAACTTTGCATATGACTGTAGCTGACCTGCCATGAAAGCTGCATGCATATGAGATGATGACTAACAATATTCCTAAATCATAACAAACTTGCTTCAAACAAGGCAAAATTTACTTCAACATGTCTGTTGCTGTTTTAAGATACGCAGTGTAGCCTGTACAGTGTCAGTCTATTCAGTGCTTATGTCTGGTCTGATATGAGTATGTACAGTTTGATCATTGGTGGGTTATAGCCTTCCATTACTTATTATAATAATATTCTCTTGTCGATTTTGAATAGATAAAGTCTGCAGAGGACACTCGGATTCAGAAAGAGAAAACAGCTCGAGGTATCAAGAAGTCTGAGGAGACAGGTGTGTGTGAGTAAAAGAGAGCAAAGAGTTGTGAAACCTCAATGGAGCAGTTTTGACTGCAAATGCTGAATCAGATTGATGCTTAGGGACTTTAAATGCCAAGTCACACCTTGTACTCTTTGTTCCTTAAACCATTCTGGAAGAATTGTTACAGGGTCTTTGTCCTGCTGGAAGATTCCACTGCCAATTATGGAATACTGTTGAAGTGGTGTACTTTGTGTGCATCAATGTTTAGGTTGGTGGTACGTGTCCAAGTATCATCTACAAAAAGCTCATGCTTCACAACATAATATTGTATAGAATATCTCACTTCCTCCACTGCCTTGGCTTTCCCATGAGGTCATACTGGTAATGCACATGCACCTCTCCATCCACATGATGTAAAAGAAAATTTCTTTATCAGAACTGGTAACCTTCTGATGCAGTTCTGATGTTCATGTGCCCATTTTTGGTATTTTCGGTGGTGGAGAGGGGTCAGCATGGGCATGCTGACAAATGTGTCTATGCAGCCCATGCACAGGCAGCTGCAATGTCCTGTATTTTCTGACAGCTTTCGGTCTTTACCAACACAAACCTTTTCAACAATTCATCCTACTATGTTCCTCCAGACAGTCTGCCTAATATACCTGTGGCAGGTGCTACTGTAACTAGAGAATCAATGTAATTCACTTCACCTGTCAGTTGTAATGTACCGGCTGACTGGTGTGTTCATGATTTTATATCCTACAGAGTTGATTTTCATTGGCCTCTCCAAAAAGACCATTAGACAGCTACAGCTTATTAGTTTGGTTTCAAAATATCGCTTAAGTCATCAAATGGTTTGAGCCCCAAATATACTGCTGAGTTGCCTGATAAATATGAGCCTCTTAGATCTGTGGAAGATTGTCAGTTGTGAAATTGATTGGGGTGTATTGGCATTTAGTCTTTATGCTGCCTGCTACATGAACCAGATCCCCCAGTAGATTAGATCTACCCCAACTGCTGACATAAAGGCTGCCTGGTTTTCCGCTGCCTTCATTTAATCAGTTGGCTCTACTTTTGTCACTGTAATTGTTTCTGTAATAACTCAGTAGTAACTGCACACTATTATGCACTTGTACCTGTAGTATTCTATTATATAGCTTTCTTTGCATTTATTTAACTCATTTTGAAACTTTCTTATATTGCTTGCGTTCCTTTTTATGCGTATTGTATCCCTGTAAAGCAGGGATGATAAGTGTATGATGATAGACTGTAGAAATAAACTTGTTCTTGTGCTGGTTGTAGAGAATCAGCTGAATGAGCTAGAGCAACGTTTGGCACAGACGGAGAAGATGCTCAACTCCATACTGTCTCAACTGGACCCACTGACCAACTGGTGAGAAATCATACACACACACACACACTCTGAACTGCACACAGCTGATCTGGTGAGATTTACAGAGTAAAGGAACAAGATTTGAAGAGTTGATTTGTATTGCATACGATTTAATTAACAATAATCAAACATAAAAACAAAAGAATAAAGATGCAATGGCCCTGAAGCAGTGACAATGAGAGTGCAAAATATTCATTCTCAGTTTCAAAGACTATACAAAATCCATAAATACAGTCCCAAAACATCTCTCAACATCTCACATCCAGCTCCTCAACATGTTGGAACTGACTAGTTGATGTGGCAGGTGGAAAAGTGTGTACATTTTGCTAAACTATTCCTTTGAAGGAGTAGTCTAATCTTTGTTCCTAATTTCTGCTATTTTGTGAAAGATGCTGCATTATGACCCCACAAGTATAGTCACTTCATATTCAAAACAAGAAGTGAACCTACTCTGTTTCATCTTTCCACATTCTGGCACCTGTAAATGCACATTGAGTATGAATTGGGTTGATTTATTTTGTTGTTCTGGTTACAGTGTAAAATCAGTTGCCATGGAGCAGAAGAATGAGATAATGTCTCAGCTGCAATGTATTCGTGACCTGATGAAGAAAAGAGGCATGCAGTGTCCACCAATTAACACACCAGGTATGCACTGTTATTTCTTTCACATGTCCTTCTATGATAAACAGTATATTGATCAGCCCTGGAATGTGTATGGTTTAGATTAAGGATGCACAGTCAAAGTTGGGACACATAATCAAACACGCAATCAGTGACTGTCCAGTTTCTTTCTTTCTTTCTTTTTTTTTTTTTTTTTTTTTTAACAGTTTTATGCTGTAACTACCCTCTTATTGTATTTGACTATAGGAACATGTAATTTCCTTAAATATACTGCAGAACCCATTTCTTTTGCCCTTTTGGTTGTTTTTAATTTCTTTAGGCAAGTAGTTGAAACCGCTGTTTACATTGTGACAGCATTTCATGATGAGTAGACCAATGAAAACTACCCAAAATGACCTTTGAATAAAATCTTGTTCCATTAACTCAGAATCAGAATTTATCAGAATCAGTTTATTTATCCTAGAAGAAACTGCCTTATGATGTGGGCCAAGCATTACATATGAGTCTGAGTCAAGTTCACTCCTTGGTTTTGTTTTGCAGATGCATCGTGTGAACGTAACCTTGACAACCTGATAGAGTCTCTGACCGCCATGGAAATACTTGGGGAGAAGAAAGCGCAAACACCGTGCAGCGGAAAAACACACCGTCACACGCCTCATTCACTTCACACACCAGTGGTGCTGGAGGGTGAGGAAGAAGATGTAGACAAAGACAAAGCAGAAGATGAAGAAAGAGAAACAGAGGAAGATGAAGAGAGATGTGAAGAAGCAGATGAATGTGAGAGCGACTCCAGCATGCCATCTCTGGAGGAGCTGGAGGAAGTGGGCCAAGCTTCGCAAACTTTGGAAGAGCTGGGAGCGGGGCTGCGCAGACGGAACCCACTTGTCTGAGAGAAAAGACTTTTTAAAGTGATGCTTTGCTGAAAAATGTCATTTACCCCAAATGTTGTCAATCTGCCAAGACATTTTTGGTGTCTGAATTGCATTCTTTAGTGGAGCTACAAGGTTAATTTAGGTTTATATATTCTGTTTTCCAAAATCTTATCTCAGCCTTATGTCACATATTGAAACAAAGTATGCATAGTCTGAAGTCTAGATACAAGTCTCCTATTCAAGCAATAAGAAGTAATGTATTGTTGTGAATAATCACGCCAGTGATCCAGTCATAGTATTTCATTCTAGCCATCATTTTTTATGACACACCACCTCCCATGTTCTATTTCCTTTAAACCACAGTTTTAAAAGAAGAAAAGTAAAGAGAGAAGGCAAAGGTAAGAAGCCCCAAGCATTGTTTCACATATAAAAATATTTTTTATATTTATTCAATGGAATCATATTTGCATTTATATTTGGCAACTTGTGCAGTGCCTCTTTTATTTCATTTGGTTGGAAACAATAAGGGTAAAGATTTTTATGTGATATCTAGGCAGATACAAACATGCTCTGCTTTTGCTTAGGTCTCTGGATACTGACTTGAAATCTTAATTTCATATCAGCTACCAACTTACTAAGGAAATGATAGTTTGTCAACTAATCACAATTTTAATTTCCAATGAAATTAACATTCAAGTGAGGGTTAAGTGTCACTCATGGCCTTTTGTAAGTCCTAAATATGTCTGAATGTGAGTCGAATGTTACATATAATGTAAAACGCATGTCACCATTTCTACTACAAGGTTCACATATTTATAACCTAGAATGGCCAAAAATCATAATTTTCCCTTTTTATTAAAAATTGAGCATGACTTTTTCTTACAAGACAAAGTTCTTTTTTTCCCATAATGTGAAGTGAACCGTTTGTCCATGTGAATACAGCACACAGTATGAACAGTGTGCAATTTATCCTCTGCATTTAACCCAGTTTTATCATAGGGACAAGTCCCTAACTACCAGGCCACTAACCGCCCAATGATCTCCCTTTAAGATGAAAAGGTGTTTAGCGTGCCTCTAAAGGGGTTTCTGAGTTTTGATCACCAGGCAATAATAAAAAGATACAGTGTATATAATACACTGAATACCTCCCACACCCCCTCTTATCAAGTAAATTCTCAGGCACATTAAAAACCCTCCCAAATGCATGTATCGTGGTATGGAAGAATTTTTAATTCGTGATTTCTCTGTTTACTGTCTAAAATTACTTATATGCTTTCTGACCCTTTGTGAAAGATCCTGTCATCTGTACTATTGTTTTGCATTTAGCATTAGTTCGAGGTATCAGCAGTAGCTATGTCACATACCTTTGTTCTTGTATCTCCACTACAAAACTAAATAAGCAACCTTCAAACACTAGACATATCTGGACTGACTGGCTACATTTGGAATAAAAGGGAAAACTGTGCAAATTAGTTATTTAGCCAAATGATTGCATGAAATGTCAACTCGTTCAAGATTATTTATTTATTTATTTATTTAGTTATTTAATTCATACTGCAGTTTTTATTGGCTGGTCAGCAGCTTAAAACTTCATTAGTGTACACTGCTGACCATCACTGCACACTGATGAAGTTTTAAGCCTTATTCATTTCCAAATATTATGTCACATTGTACTCACTTTTATTTTCAAATATTTCTTACGTTTTATGTTGTGTGTATTTCTTATTGTGTATATTTCTACGAGCTTAATAAACATACTGGTAACGGATGTTTGAAGGGCGCTGTTTCAAAAGGCTATTTTTCTGAGCTGTGGAGCATGTGTGATTTGTGCTGTGCATGTTTGTTTTTATAATTTGGGGAAATGTTTTTATTATCTGACTAGTCGCATGTTGGTATGTAAGTGAATGACAATCCTGAGAATTTCTTTTCAGGCTGTAGGCTACCTCATTAAAATATATGCAAATATATTCTGGTTAAAGTGCATGCTAAACTGTCTTGTGAGAAGCTATGGAATTGGTATAGACTGAAAATGGAAATGGGTCGATTGTGTTGCCCATCTAAGAATTTGAAATAATGAATTTAGGGAGTTTAGAACTGTTCCGTTTGTGCGTTGATTCATTTCATCTAGCTTTGTTTCTTTCTGATCGCTTATTTTATCATTAAAACTAGTTAGTCACACAGTGTACAACTGCATATATGGTTTGGTGTTGCTCACAGTGTCTTCACATTTTATTTAAATGTGTCTTTAAATGGAACTGTTTATTAAAATATATGAAACAAAAGCAGTGCCCAATGCCTTAAGTGAAATAAATCAAATATTACTTATCTGAAATATCATTTTGTGTAGCACATTTCGTATGCCTTCCACAGACTTCAGCATGAATTACCTGTTCATGTTTGTGGATGATCATGTGTCTCATACAAAACACACATAAGCGAGTCTATCAAAGTTTAATAAACAAAGTATGAGTGTGAGATGAGGTGGGTCTGCACTTTACACCATGCTAATTGTGAGAAACTGGGGACTTTGATTTTGGCTATCCTTCATTAACAATTAACATCCGCCATATAGTAGCACAGAGGTTTTCAATCCATGTAACACAATGTTCCATTTGTGCTTTTTGTCATCTAGCTCACCTGATTTAACTTATTAACTGATGAACAAGCTCTTCCTTGGCTGGAACAGGTGCATACAGAGGGGAAACCAGCTTCTTGTCAGAAGGTGCAGTTGAAGCTTCTGTCCAGTAGATGGAGATAGAAGAAAGCTAATGTAGGTTTTACTTTTTAAGCGAGTTTATAACTGTTTACATGCTTATAATGCAGTGAATTATGTATGTAGACCAGTGCACCGCTCACCACCACAATGAGATCCAGACAAGAATGGACAATTTGTTAAAAAATACTGCATTAATAATTTCTAATCACTGCATATATCTATGTGATTCTAGTTGTGATTCTGAAATGTAGAAAATATCTTTATTATAAATTATTATGGATAAAATATAAGTAAGTATTACTAAAGGTAATTATTGGGTGCTTTAGTGTAAGTGTTACATAAAACGTAGTATGTGACTTGATTGCTCACGAGATCAGTGAGAAGCTGCGAACAGGTTTCCATAAGTGCCACTGAATTATATGCATGGTACATGCCATCCGTGTCTATATGTGCTACTTAACATCCCAACAATTAACACCCCACTATGCTCTGTGACATGAATAAAAATACAGGACCTCCTTAATTGTGGATAAATGTGGCAAGAGGAAAAATCTATGTGGCACTGAAAGAAGGTTCATTATTCAGTCTTTGTGGGGCGTGGCTTCAGCCAACTTACTAGAGTTTCAGCAAGAGCAGTGACAAAAGTAACGTCTGCATTTGGATCTGTGTGAAATCAGTAAACAGTGCTTGAAATTGTGAAACTACAAATCTTGTGAGTGTGGTGATTGTGTTTTAGTGTGGTATGCAATAAATGTATTTGATTTACCCACCATTTGTTTTTCTGGGGCTGTGTGCAGTTACATATAGATGCTTGCAGGGGGTGCCAATGTTGAAGTTTTAGATTCTTCGTTTACTGTTGTGCTGAGGATTCTAATACACAATACTGTATAGCCATAGGTCTGTGGACAGCACTCCAGATAATAAGGCTCAGGTGTTTCAGTCATGCCCACTGCTGGTGGATGAAATCAAGCCCATGGGCATGCAACATCCATAGACAAGCGTCATACTGAGCTCAGTGACTTTAAACATGGCACTGCCAGGAGATGCCACATTTTTCACAAGATTCTGCCCTGCTAAATCTGCCCCAGCCAACTGTAAGTGCTAATATTGGAGAAACTGAAGCACCTAAGTGTAACAATATCTTGGCTGTGGAGTAGTAGGCCACACTAACTCACGAAGGAGGCTGCCAAATGCTGTAGTGTGTAGAGTCTCCCCTTTTTCATCACTCACTACAGACTTCCACACTGCCTATGAAAACAACAGCAGCACAAGATGGGCACAGAAAAGCCAGAATCTAGAGCAGTGGAAATGTGCTCCCTTGAGTGACAAATAACACTTCAATCTGGCAGTCTGCTAGATTATAGGTTTCCAACCATGTGGCAACAGTGTAAGGAAGGTCCTTTCCTTTTCCAGCATGACTATGTCCCTGTTCATAAAAACATGGTTTAAAAACAAGTTCATAAAAACATGGTTTGATGGTTGTAGCCAGAAAGAGCCCTGACCTCCACACAACTGGACCTTTGGGATGAATTGGTATGAAAGTTGTCAGCTGTGTCTTCTCATCCAATGTAAGTGTTTCACAAATGCTTTTTCATCACCCCATCCAGGATTGGCCATCACTGCACTCCCTTTCCCCAGGTTTCTTCCTCCAACTCGCCATTGTTGTCTTTGGCTTGTTCTCTTGGGGTCCGGACCTGGATTCTGCAAAGCTGCTTTGTGACATAGGTTATATATCAAATGTAACTGAATTGAATTGGCAGAAATTCACAGACTCATTCTAAAATCATGTGAAAAACCATCCCAGAAGAAAAGATGCATGTACACTGTCTTCATTGGTTACTATCCTTTCCTCTCTCTTACTTTCTCTCCCTCTTTCTTTCTCTATCCATCTCTGTCTACCTCTTTGTCTCTTTGTGTTTCTGTCTGTCTTTTTTCCCTCTGACTCTCTCTCTGTCTGTCTCTTTACCTCTCTCTTACTTTCTCTTCCTCTTTCCGTCTCTCTCTGTCTCTCTCTCACTGTCTCCCTATCTGTCTCTCTTTCTCCCTCTCTCTCTCTCACTCTGTCTCTCTGTGTTTCTCTCTGTCTCTGTCTTTTTTTTCTCTGTCGCTCTCTGTGTCTCTTTCTCTCTCCCTGTCTCTCTCTGTCTCTTTCTCTGTCTCTCTTTCTCGTTCTCTCTCTGTCTGTCTCTGTCTATCTGTCTCCCCCCGTATTTGCATGCACAGAGAGAGAACTCATGCTACTTGTTGAGATCTTGTAGTCCCCAGTCTTCAGTGGAGTGTGTGAGACAAGTGTAGCACGCACCCTTCCAGCTTTAATTTTCCTAAAGTGGTGTGGTGCATGTGGGGTATGAGTTTAGAACTGTGTGTTTGAGTATGGGTGAGGATGCACACACACACACACACACACCCACACACACACACACACACACACACACACACACACACACACACACACACACACAC
>JBBIGB010269016.1:0-13748 GCA_037577075.1 Alestopetersius hilgendorfi
GAGACACTGAACCGCTTGAATTTCAATACAAAAAAACAGAAAATATGGGGTGTTCTAAAACTTTTGACCGGTAGTGTATATAACAATAACAAGAGTAGCTCTGACAGAAAAATGTTCCGTTGTTCGACCGCATAGATGTAGTTTTGAAACACAGTTACCGGACCGAGATACACTGGAGTGAAAGCGTGCTGCAAATTCTGTGACATCACAGTACAGTTTGCCTGTATGCCTATGGAAAAAAGTGCCTTATATGGCTTCTCAATGCAAACTAGTTAGATAAGATGCTGTAGTCTGGGAGGTGAATTTTTCTAGTTGTAAGGAAACTGGCTGTTATTTTGAAACATGTTTAGAGATGATGTTGCCAGTTTTTCACCCATGGATTATTAAAATTAGAATTCCCCATTATTTCTAACTGCAAATGGCACAAATACACTGCTGGCTTTTGGGATGGGTTTTAGTGTGTGCTCCTGCGCCGATTCTCACTGGGATTAAACACTATTCAGCGGGGCAGTTGATTACATGTACAAGGCGACAGCATGGGCCTGTGCACAGGGGAACATGGCAGTAAACGAAGTGGTAACAGCGCCTCTCTGTGCTCCGGAGTGCCCGGCTGCCAGACTGTGGGTGGCAGCGGCCAGCAACAAGCAGTGAATGGCAGGGCTTATAGAGCACACCTCCACGCTCACAGTTACTAATATGTGCACAAGTAAAAATATTTCTGCCTTCTGCTTCCAACAGCCCTCTTCCTCCTGGGGTGGCATAAAAACACAAATGAGCGAGGCTCTCACTTATCGTTCACCTGAAGGGATTACCAAATATCCACAGTCCTGTAGTCTCATGATATAAAATACGAGAACTGTCTGTCGCATAGATTTGCCAAAATGGAGCCTGAGCAACGACTCCTGTTGTTTATGCCTCCTACATGCACTCATTTTTGCAGAAAGAAGAAGACACTCAATTCTGGACTTTTAGATTATTGCTGCTGTTATTTCATACATGCTGGAAAATGTCAGGTGGTCTACGACAGCCGAGAGAACTGAGTAAATCACCACTTGCCAAGCAACATCTCTGAGACAGTCTCTCCATGACATATTTTAAAACCTATTTCGATTAGAGCAGCAGCTATAAGTACCTGAACAGTATAACATGGTTTGCAAGATAAATTCATTTAGCGCTAAGTAACACTCAACACAGCAATTAACAGCAATGTCAAGTGGGGTAATGTGTTGGTCAGCTATTGTAATGAGAACCAGTTAATCCAATGTTTTTACTCAAAAAGACCTAATTTTCAAAAACATAACATGGGTTAACATCAGGTACCAACCTAATACAGTAAACCTCCACTTATCGCATTGGTTACATTCCAAGAGCATCTGCGTATAGTGAAGAAACGCAAATATGTGATGTGGTAAACAAAAAAGGCCTAAAAATGCCCCCAAATATGCTCCCAAAACACTCTAAACTCACCTTAATACTTTATCCATAAAAACCATATCCATACCATACGGTTTATATTGAACTGCTATCACAGTGCTGGAATGTAAAATAGTGATATTACCCCTGTATAGATTGCACTGTAATTCCTGCATGCACATTTTCTGTGGTATGTACTGTTGTTTTCTTCAGTATAAGCAGGTATATACAGTAATAAACTAATGTAATTTACAGTAATAAAATACAGGGCTTTAATAAGAACAAAATGAAAAGCACGAGAACACTCGAGACGCTCCACAGAGGAAATTCTGGACTGCAGCTGCCAGAGATGCGTCACAGGGAGCAGCCAATCAGCAGCAAGGAGAAATAAATAACATTCTCAGATCGGCTACTTTCAAACCTCCCGTCTCTGAGTACAGGTGACTGTGACGCCTGGGCCTCATCTGCCACGCCCCTCGTCCTTGTGCTGGGCTGTTTATTTCTGGGCTCATTCCGTTCAGGTGTCTGATTACCTTGCTAAGTGCCACGCCCAAACATAAACAACCAGCACGAGGACGAGGGGGCTGGCAGACGAGGCCCGGATGTCACCAAAGCTAAAAAAAAAAAAAGCAGAGTATATGCGGGGGTTTCCGCTCACAAGTATTAGTTCGCTGCTCAGAAAAAATCCGTAAGAGACTGAAGTCACGACTGTTGAACCGCGATTAACAGGGGCTTACTGTAGCAAATTTTCATAATGTGTCTTTGTTAAAATAGGAAAGAGATAATAACTACCGTAAACTAAAACTAACTAAAAATTCAATGCCACTAATTATAAGACTCACAAAAAGTGTGCAGAAAAATAAAATAAACTACATCCAGTCATACTTGTTTTAGACAAACTAATGATTCATATGCGTATTTCTTATTTTTTTGACTGCAACACTGCTTAACATTTTAAGGCAAATTACATAAAAAAGCAGAAGATGGTATAAAAACGATTCTGAAACATGAAACCAACATGAAAGCAAAGATTACATGACTATGAATCTAGCACAAAAATGTAACCCCTTCACCATCCGTTATAGAAATGTATCTCATTTTGTAACATATGCATCAGCTGAGTCACTTTAATAGCTCCACCTTCACCCCTTCTTTTAATCCTGATGGATGATCTGCTGAAACGATCCACTTTACTTCTTTCAAACGTTTAGAAAATGGGTGAAATATCTCATGCAAATGACTTTTTACCATTGAAACTGGACTGTATGTTTGTTTTTGAGAACAATGACAATATGAGGGGCATTATGTAGAACATATATGCTGAGAGAATGCAGCTTCATTTCCATGCTCTTCATTAAAGCAGGTTTTAATAATTCCTTAGGAATGAAATAAATAGATATTTAGTTACTGAGATCTGCAGTGTTCTCACTGTAGCCAACACTTCCTAGTGTCATTAATGGAGCAGCAGTCATTTTTTAATACAAATTCTTAAACTGCCATTTAAACACTAATGCTCACTTGTCACAGCCTCCATGCTGTTCTTTTGTAAGAAATAACCAAACCAGGCTCCACAAGAAGGCACACATTACACTCCTTCTTTTATACGGTTAATGAACAGAATGGAGGAAGGAAGCAGCCGTGGCAGCTTTATATAAATAGTAAGTGAAATGCTTCAGAATTGGTCAGACTTGGTGACAACTCAGTGCTTTTCCATTTATCACCATGGCAACATACAGGATGGAGGTCAGTAACATCTACAGTATAGTGAGGCATATAGTACACAACGTACAGGAGAGTGGCATCTTACCTGGCCTGACCGCATGTCACCACAAAGCACCTGATCCTTCCTTGAGTTCGTTTTTCAAAAAACGGAATAGAAACTGACTGCATTGGAATTAATGATCATGTTCTGCTTGGTGTCCGTGATGTTTTTATTAAAAAAAACCTAGCTGAATCAGCATCAGCCAAACAGACAGGGGAAAAGAACCTTGAGTCCTGAATTACTGCATTATTTCTTCTGCCTCTCCTTCACTGACATTTCAAATCCTGACTTTTCACACTTCACTTTATACAGCATGAAGAAAGTTTTACCTTTGTTTTGGGAGAAACAAGCAAGTTCAAAATGTTCTGGCCTGCAGCAGTTTATTTGCCAGCAGCAGCTTATTTGCATGAATGGGACAGAGCCCTGAAAGGGACTGAAACTGTGAAGAATTAAGCTGGTGAGATCTCTTTAGGTGAGAGTGATTTTGTGCAAAGAACTTCATGAAACATGTTTTGTAGCCCACAGAACTATTATAACTTGGTTTTTTTTTTAAAAGTACATTTTGCATAATATCTCCTCTTTAAACACATAAACTAAAAATGAGTGATTGAACAAAACCTCTACACTTATTAGATCAAACAGGACCGATAAAGGGCAGAGGGTCCCTAGAAAAGACAAAATAACTGAGAAGAGCCTCAGGTCTTTTTTTTTTTTTTTAAACAAAATTCATTAATCAAATGCACTACAAAGACAACCAAGCTTCCTTTATACAGATATTGTTTTAAGTCTGAAAGTTACAATATGTTTACAATGCCCAAAGGGAGTGAGGACTTTACACACATATTCAATATTCAATGGCACATATTCAATTTTTTTCTTGTATTTTTATTATTTGTCCTGAGGTCCACTAAGAACCATTGTTAATTTTTACATGTCCATTTTCCAACCTCTCTTTATTCTTTATAATTGACAGGCTATTTTGTTGCTTTGCTTTTGAGACTGATATATGTAAATGACCTCTCATCTGACTGGATGCCCTGTATTCAAAAAGTAGTCAGCATTGAAACAAGCATGAATGGGCTGAATAGGGGGCTGTAAATGTGCTTTTTTAGTGACATCACAAAAACTAATTCAAAATGGGGCATTTTGAAGGGAAGTTAATGGTATTATTCAAATCTTACACAATGCATTAACTTCCTTTATTTCAAAAAGGCCAGGAAAACGCAGTTCCCTGTCATACGAACCTTTTAAGACACAAATGTCCACTGTATTATTTGCAGTTCAGCCAAATTCTAAGCCATGCAAAACCAAGCTTTAACAGAAAACATGAATGGGCAAGGGTATATTAAAAACACAGGAAATATTGAACTACTTAAAACATCTATTTGTAATAGAATTTACTCATAAAAAGGAGTATAAACTCTTCATAATTTAATTGATCTATTCTTTAATTTTTATTTCCAGATAACTTCTGTAAAGTGACCTTCAGAGTTGAGAAATGCACTTACAAATAAAATGTATTATTATTATTAGTAGTATTATTACTTTCTTAAATGATTTAAATGCACATTGACAACTAAAATATTAGAAAATGAAACTGTCACTAACAAAGTTTGAGGTTCAGTCATACTTTTGTTAGAATGTGCAATATTTAGTGCGATTATGTCTGGAACTTCTTTCAAAGCAAATACATCAAAAGGAGGAGGTGGGAGAGGAAGGGAAATGGCTTTACAAGTTCCCATGCTCGTAAATAATCTTTACCTCTGACTCCCCCGTTGCAGAGAATGCGTGTTTTAGGGATGGGTCATACCTCGCACTCTCTGGAGCCTGAGATGGTACACGTGCACGCCCCGTTGACCAGTGAGTCCATGGTCTCTACGTTGGCTTGGTTGTAACTCAGGTAGTACTCCTGAAGCTGAGAACTGATGTTATGCTCAGCCTCCCGTGTTTTTTTCCTGCGCTTACGTCGGATGGAGTGCTGCTGGAGTTGTCTCATGCTGTTGGGATAACGTCGCCATGACACGTAGATCACTAAGAGGATTAATGACACAGACAGGAAGAGCGCCACACTACCAGCAATGATCTTGTGGAAGGTCATGTGCTCAAATTCTGGCTCTGGGGTGAAGGGCAGGCTGCTGGGAGTCACGGAAGGTAATGGCAACGTGTCTTTATCAGAGAGACCAGGAAATAAAACCTTTGGGGTAAGTCTTTGTACGAAGGTCACGCGGGGAGTCTGCCGGGATGTGGTGGAGCCTCTGGCTGTGCTTGTGGTTGAGGTTCTCAGGGGTTTTGTTGTATATGACGTTGTGGTAGTTGTGGTCTGGAGAAAGACCAGTTCTGTGGTTGGTTCTACGGTGAACAACTCTTCGCAAATTGAGCTGTTCTGCACAGCATCCATTACCCGCTCGCCCTGAAGTGCCTTGGGGCTACTGCAAATAATGGTGGCATCTCTACTGCCTCTGAAGTTCTTTAGCCAGGACACTAGAGGGCAGATGGTAGAGCTGCAATCCCATACGTTTCCTGCCAGATTAATGATACTGATAGAGATCCAATGTGACACAACCTCCTGGGAGACATTGCTGAGCTTGTTTGACTCCAGATTGAGGGCTTGCAAGTTGGGCAAACATTTAAAAACATCAGGATCCAAGGCCTGGATCTCGTTGCCTGAAAGATCCAGCTTCTGCAAGGTATGCCAAACCCAGGGCAAGCCCTGAGTCACCGTTCGTATACGATTCCATTGGAGATAGAGTGCCTGTAGATTTAAGAGGCGTGGAAAAAGGAAAAAGTTGATCTTGGAAAACTGGTTGTGCTCCAGATGCAGCTCCGTCAGCCTGAGCAGCCCCAGAAAAGTTGTGCGTGTCAGAGTACGCAAGCGGTTGTAGCCCAGATCCAGGAATTCAAGGCTACGGCACTCCATAAACGTTCGTATAGGAATGGACTTGATGCTGTTGGAGCGGAGGTGGAGGTTCTGAAGCTTTCGCAGTCCCTGGAAATGCCCTGGCCTCAGGGCTTGGAGCTGATTGTCGGACAGGTCAAGGTTGCGCAGGTTTGGCACAGCATAGAAGGTGCTGTTCTGCAGCTGCATTATCCTGTTGGAGCTCAGAATCAGTTCTTTCAGTCTGCGCAGCCCCTGGAAGGCCAAGCTGTCTATCTTGTTGATGGAGTTATGGTCTAGGTAAAGCCAAACCAGTTGGTTGAGGTGGGCAAATTGGTAGGGCTGCAGCACCAAAAGGTTATTGTATCGCAGGGATAGACCTTGACACCCTTGGGAGATGTTTTCTGGGATGTCTTGAAAGGCACCAGACTCGCAGTAAACAATCTTGCCTTCACAGCGGCAACTCACCGGGCAAACCCGCTCCCCTTTGCTTAGCAGCAGGAGAACAGAGGCTTGGAAAAGGAAACATGACAGGCGCCCATCCCAAACCAAAGGCCCTGCAGAGACACAGACAGAGGCAAAAACAGAGAACATTCTGGGTCAGTGAAAGCTTCAACCCATGAGAGGAGAGACACTGAACTGCCTGTGTGACTGAGTGTGGGAGCAAGTATTACAGATATTTGTCTTTAAACAAACAGGGATGTGCAGCAGCAAGGCAGAAACCAATGGGGCATACCAAACTACTTCCACGGTCATCAATTTTGTCCAGCAGTGCGCTTTCGGTACAGTAAATATGTGGTGTGCTGTAACTAAAGGCCATTTTGTCAGACAGAAAGACAGCAGGAGCACAGTGCGGGCCCTGATCAGCATTAGTGGAGGCACTGAGGCATGTTTAATGTGCAAGAAGAAATAAGGGATATATAAAGAATGCTGTAGAGATGGGAACAGAGACAAAAGCGTGTGTCCTGCTAGCTAATTTGTAGAGCTGGCCTGTACAGCATTGTTCAGGCTATGAATGCTCATAAATGACTCTTAATTACTCTTAAATTACACTCTTAAAAATGTCATCCTCAACCATAATTTTAATATGGTCATTTACTTTATATTTACAGTTTTCATTTTTAAATAGGAAAATACCAGCTTTCACATTGTCTCCCTTACAGAGTAGGTTTAAAGTGACCAATTTCACTTCTGTGCCTATAGTCATGTGTAGGTGCCTGTGGCTTTCAAGAAAGGGCACTGGACAGCAGGAGAGCTGGAAAGCAAGATTGAGAGAAAGAGAGAGGGGTGGCTGCCATCTCTCTTGGCAGAAAGTCAAGCTGATATTTCAAAGGAATGCTGCAGTGTTTCATTACACTGTCACAGAGCATATTACCCCAGCAGGAGTCAACAGAAGATGATTAAAGAACACGCTGAAACAAGAAACAATGCATCAAGATGGCGAATGCAATGAAGTAAATGTGTGAATGGCATTCAAATATACCCCCCCAGAAAACAGTGTCCCCCAGCAACCCCTCACACAAATATTTAACCAAATAAGTGTGAAAGCTATTTCGGAGAGTCTTTACAGATTCAGCTTTGAACTTTGCTGAAAGTATTAAGTTGAAGATCGTCTACAGGCCTTAGGAGCTCACCTTTATTCAGCTTTATCCTATCAGATTTATCTCACAAATTTTGTCTGACAAATATACAGCTTATAGACTGTGATTTGGGAAACAGTGTTTTTAAACTGGAAGAGAACACCCAAATGAGCATAATGTAACTTCTATTCACCCAGTAGCTCACTGTCCTATGGGATCTTAGCACTTAGGTCAAGCAAACATGAAAAGCCCTATTGTCTCCTGAATACTTCTATATAGACAGGGCAGGGCAAATACAGATCTATCAGGTACACAAAAGTGAATTACAGCAGAGTCTGATTGCTGCCACTGGACAATGCAGTTCATTCACTGTGATGTTTTATGTTAAGATTCGTTCTCCATTTCTTTTCATGTGTCCAGATCCAAAAAAACATTGCTATTAGTTATAGCAAGGGTGCGCACGTATTAGCAGTTACTTTAGCGAATATAACTGAAGCTGAAACATGCACTGCCTTTGTTCATATACATGGCTTCATTTTGTGCTGATACCAGAAACCCATTCTAATACAGTTTTTAAAAAGCTCTCGTCCATTTGGTCTTGTCATTTCCCCTTAGGGGAATCCCAGACATCATCTTAAAGGCCATTCTACTGCTTTATTAGCTCATGGGGCGAGGGATCTAGAGACCAGCAGTGTCGACTTCAGCAGCAGAAACAGAAATCATTGGGAATTGATGCATTTCCCTTATCAAAAAAAGGTAGGCAAAGCGGTTTATATATCGTCTAAAATAGTTTTACCTAATATTGTACAGCGATACGATTCTATTTGCTCGCAATCTTTGGAAACACTTTGCTTTAACCCTCCAACATAACACTGACACAGCTGTGACATGAACACGTCATGGCGGGTGTCATACGCAGTTATAAATAATGTAACAGTGCCATTGTATTGTCGTAACAGATTCTATAACTGATGACACATTATATAGTTAGCATGACAAACTGTCATGACACCAAACAATATAACCATCTGTGATGTTAATGAACACAGCATACCAACAACATACCAACTCATAACATTACCACTTCTCTCTGTGTCACACACCCACACACTAACATGTGCAATATATGCTGCTATTCAGAGGTGCGACTTTGTATCGAGTGCTAAATCATTTCAATTATGTGCCTTATGTGCAACAGTCTTAACATGTGCAATATCATGTGCAATTTTGTGTTGGGTGCTAAACCATTATCCTTTATTATGTTCTAATTGTTTGCAATAGTATTACCATGGGCAATATCACTACTTATGTCAATATTAATTATAAATTACTGATCTCTACTTGGTATTGATCTCTACTTGGTACACTTGGTATGTTAAGCTATTAATTACTTAGCAGTTATTTACTTATCCATTGTGCTCATTAGGGATGGGAACCAAAATCAGTTCCAAAGAAGAACCAATTCAAAAATACCTGGTACCGGGTACTCACTCGGTTTGTTTTTATTTCGGTTCTGTAAATCGGTTCTTAACACTAGAACGGCGGCTAACCGGCTATACCTATAATGGCTGTGTGCGTCAATTGATGCAGTGGCCAGTTTCACACAAGACGCTTCCTGAGACGACGCTGCTGCAGTATGTGCGGGTGTTTAGTCCTGCAGCCTGCCAGCATACATCCGAGCAAGCTGCAGCCAGCGGACACAGCAAGTGTCCAGTGGACTTTGGACCGAAAACCCGTCGTACAGCTGCAGTCGCAGAATCGCGTTTAATGGCCGAGTATGTGAGAGAACACATACAAGGAATTTGATTCCGCTCGATGGTGTCTCTCAAGCACAGCAGTATAAATCAGCAACAATATGTAAAACATGTGTGTACATGTGCCTACAGCACACCCATATGTCTCTTGCAGAGCATGCTTGCGGCTCCAGTAGGCCAATAGACCTGATTCTGATTCTGATTCTGATGAAATTATGTCAGATGAGGTTGTCAGCCGTTCTACTTTTAAATACCACATCTGCTAGCATGTGTGTGGTTTCTGCCAGGACCTGTTTTAGATTTGCTAGGTTTGTTAAAAATAATAATAATAATAAGTTAAGCCCAAATAAACATTTATTTTATGTGATGTTATTTTCTTCCATTATTTATTTAATGTAAAAGTGCAAAATGTATTATTGTTAACAAATCAGTTGACTGTTTGGTTTGAATCATTCTGAATAAAGTTTGTTTTGTTATTTAAAACAGTTTTTTAACTTTGTGGAACCGAAATAGGGAATCGATAAGAACCGGAATTGATTAAGCGGATCCGGAATTGGAATCAAACGATACCCATCCCTAGAGTTCATATTTACCTCTCCTACTGACCCCAGTGTTTTGTGTATAAAGCATTGTGTGTTTTGTAAAGAGTGTTTCTGCAGATTTTTTATTTAACTTTTATTTTTTATTTTATATTTATATTTATATAGTTGCAGACTATGCACCTGCAACAATTCACTCTGGGATCAATGAAGTTTTCAGATTCTGATAACAGCATATGACCCAAATTAAAAAGTAACAAAGAAACGATGGAACACAGGTGAGAAGAAAACTACGACTGCGAAGACCAAAAGTAAATACACAGACATTACACAACATTGTCTAAGTAGTCCATTGGCTGAAAAATTCCATGCAAAATGGAGCAAATTAGACTTAAATGTGAAATCTGGACGTTTATTCATTGCAGAAATATGTGCCCTGAAATCGCTTAGTGCAGCAAATCCCAAGAATGAAAGTGATTTCACTCTCAAAACCCACAGACGACTAGGCCATTAAAGTAAAGGGAGCATTTTGTCTGAAGTTCTTATTCAGAGCAACTTCCAATCATTAGTTAAAGGGACAGTCCTCCTGGAGACACTGTGGGTGAGGTGTCTTGCTTAAGGGGACAGTGGTAGAAAGTGGGGGGTTTGAATCCGTGTTGAAACTTTATGGGCATCAGATTTCCAGGCAAGTGGTTTACTCACTAGGCTGCTAACACCCTGATAAACCCATTAAACCAATGCTTGCAACCATACAAAGACAGTATGGACAGTATGCAATGTTGTAAAGCAATCAGGCTTTATAAGTTTAAGAATATTATGGTTAAATTTCTTAAAAACATTTTGCAGGGGTAGATGAATAGTTGATGGTGAGTCCACTGCATGCGAATATCTCCCTCCCTCCTGTCACCCAGGTCTTAAAACACCCCTGTCGGGACTCGTGAATCCCTCAAGGTCACCTTGCTGCAGCAAATGAGGCCTCTGACTAGTTGTGATTGCTTGTCTGTCAGAGGACAGTCCACCCTATTCTTTGCAAACTCCTTTAACTCAAATATGCTCCTCCATCCAGCGATGTTAGCTACCTAGTTAATAATTCATTAGACACAATGAAGTGTAGTCTAATCTACACATTTCTTAAAGGCAACATGTAATAGGGCATGCTTTTGAGTTTGCATTCATTTGAATGACTAAATAAAGAGATTCAGTGCCTTCCTTTAAGGCTGATCATTTGTAAAGAAAGAATACCACACGTGTTCCTCAGTCATGCTCTACATGTGGGGGATTTATCCACTGGGCAGGATTTATCAAACAAACACGAATTCAATGATTTATTGTTGACCCGAGGAGAAGCCGTACCGATTTTTGGTTCTTGGCTCCTCTTAGCGTTTCTTCCTTTTGCACTGAAGGATTTTTTTCCCTCGCTACTGTCACACTTGGCTTGCTCACTCTCGGCTTGGACATGAATTTCTATAAAGCTGCTTTGTGACAGCACCTGTTGTAACTACTGCACTAAACCTGAAGTGATCTGAAGGTCTTCTATTGCTGTTCAACTCAACAGACCTCTAATTAAGAGGCTCACATTACCAGCGATTTCAGAAGCATGAAGCCAGAAATGAAACTGCTTCAGTGACTACCTCACTCAGCTGTGGGGTTTTAAGTGGTGTTGCTAATGAAGAGGTTATGACGGGGATTCCAACAGAATTAGCAATGTCTTGCAAGTGTAGAGTGCAAAATGAATAAGAGCATCCACGACTTATTGATTCCTAGGCACTACTGAATGCCAGCTGGACTAATCAGACAGGGAAGACCTAGAATAGCTCAGGCACTTCTGGCTTTCGCATACACTCATACACAGGGCTGCACAGAAGCAGAGTTCTTCACAGAGAGAAGGTCCCTTGGATCCATGTGCTTGATTGATATTGGCCTTACAATTTATTTGTGCTGGAGCTTAATCACTGCATTCTCCACGAAGGCCAGTTCTTCCGTAACAAGAATTTAGGTCTTATGTAAGTACATGAAGAACAGCTCACGTTCCAGCACTTATGTAAGGACACGGACAAATGCTTATATTCCTGCAAAGGTATGAGCATATCAGCATGACTCAGAACTGAAACAGTTGGAGGAGATGGACATCATCCATGCGTTGACTGTTAGCTTATTGTGATCCATTAATAAAAGCCTGCAAAAGATGTCTGCATTAGCCTTATATAAATAAATAGCCTTATATATAAACACCAGTAACAGAACATGTTACCTTTTTTAATCTTTTGCTATCTTGATAGCAGAATCTTAGTGTATACTTAACATGACAACAGTTTAGCACCCAGAGTGTGAGAGATCACTGTAAAACAGCACTGCAGGAATATTACAGAGATATTATAGACTGCTGTGGACTATTACAGACAACTAGATAATTATAGGAAGTATTGTATAGCACTTATCTAAGAATAATCACTAATCACTGCTCTTTCTTTGTAAGGGATTTGGTGTCATTTTCAGTTAAAACTTGTTTCTTTCTGAGCTGCACAGCACAGGAGCAGCTAGAGAGAGGGACTGGTAGAGACCCTGATAAGCAACCTTTTCAGCACCCGCGCATCCTACCCCAGAACACAGATTCCATTCAGCAGCGCTGGTTTTGTTGTCTGGTGCTTCTAATCAGGAGGAAAGTGTCTGCGGGGCTCTCCGCACCGATGAATCGCATGATAATCAACAGGCAATGTTTCAGCTTTTAGTAAAAGAAGAGAGAAGAAGACAGAAACACCTCGGTGCTCTTACCCATGGCACGAGATCTTTTCCAGACCCGCTTCTAGCCCAGTCTCTGGTCTTCAGTCCTGAACATGTCCTCGAGAAGGATGCGAAGTGAACTCCGGGGGGAAAAAAGCGAAAGGAGAAGGACGGAGTATGCAGAAAAGGAGGGGGGGGGGGGGTGGTTGGAGGTGGTGGAGATGTGAAGTGACAGAAGGATGGAGAGGAATTAAAAGAAACGATTTATGTCACAACGACGTCGAAAAACGAGCAAGAAGACGAGACGTTCGAGTCAAGTTTTCTCGGGCGCATTAGGTGAGAGCAAGTATCCATAACGGAGAGAGAGAAGGATCCTGAACCCCGAGTCTGTGCAGCCGTACTGAGAGGAGGAGAGCTGTGGGCGGCGGGGGTGGGGACGGGGGTGTGGGGTTCGCTTGGTGGGGGGGGGGGGGGTGCGCGCTCTGAGAAGAGTATCTGCGTTTCTGATAAACGCCAGCAATCAGAAAGTGCGTTTCAGTCCATGCCCCTCCCTCCGCCGTGCTCACCAAACCGTCCACATTCATCTAAATTTACCCAATCCTGCCCCCTCCACTAAGTAATCTTCATGGCTGGGGGGACAAAACGGCACAGGGACATCGCCAAAATAGTGCAAGAACAAATGTACACGTTTCTGATCCCGCTCAGACGCACCTAAGCCGGTTAATAAAGGAGCTGCTGGCTGGGGATGAACTTCCAGCTGGGCTTTAGTTCATATCATGAAAAGCCAATTCTCCTTGCTTTTTTAATTAGGAGATTTTAGTGAAGCAATTACATGGTTAAAGTTTTCAAAACAATCCCTAGTCTTTTATAGAAAGAAGCAAGAATCAAATATTCTGAATGCTTAATTAATTTTGTCTGATGTGCAATAACATTAAAACTACCTGCCCCAACCCCCCCCCCCCGACAAAACAGACCCCTCCAGGCATGGACACAACCCCTGAAAGTGTGCTGTGGTCGGTGGCACCATGTTAGCAGCACATACTTTCAGTCCAGTAAAGCAGTAGTCACCAACCCCCGGGCCGAGGGGGGGGGACGGGGAGGGGG
>JBBIGB010269756.1:0-13739 GCA_037577075.1 Alestopetersius hilgendorfi
CTAGACAAACGAACCGTGCTTTGGGGTCAAACGTACTCGGGCACGGTTCAAACGTGCCTAGTGTGAGTGGGCCCTAACAGCCACCCGCCCTGCCCCCACCCCCTCAGTGTGAAACACAGACAGGAAGCCTAAAACAGAAGCCAAACCACAACCACATTCTCACCTCTATTCCCACTCTGAGAGACTCAGACCTGTGATATTATCTCTGCTGGCTGTGTGCAGAAGAAAAAAGAACTAAATGTTGTTTTAAGATTTTGTATTTTTGAGAACAATGTGAGTAATTATGAATGACGTGCTGATTTTACAGATGTTTGTACTGATTTGATTATTTAAAACTAACTTCTTTGCACAATCCTTCACTCTCTGATATTTATTTTATATTAAACTGAGATGAACAAGAGTGTAGCTCATACTGTACCTAAAACGTATCAAGACACACTGAAGCATTTAAAAATCGTTTGTTTTGCACTTCCACATTTCTCCTCCCAACCAACAGCCGAAATGAAGAGAGTCATCAAAGCTCTGTAGATCACTGGTCCCCAACCCCTGGGCCGCGGACCGGTACCAGGCCGTGGGTCATGTGGTACCAGTCGGCGCAGGGGCGTAGCACCAAATTCTGGGCACTATGCACTATACTACTAATCTAAGAACTCCTATATATAACAAAAAAAGCCTTATTACACACTTCTCTGAATTTCTGTTTTATTTGCAGAATGCTTAAAGGCTAACAGTAGATGCCACCAAAGGTAGCCTAACATTATAGGCCTGCTAAAATGATGTGCTTTCATTTTAAACTACAGTAGAGGCTCACCTTGTCTTAAGTCCACAGTATCAGATGATGAGGGGTCTGTTGCTCCATCACCCTCTGTGACAGTTTCTGAAACTGAGTGCCATGCATTTCACAAGTTAGCTTTCCTTCTAATATGACAGGCTATCCTCATGAACCTATATGACATTGAGCCTACAAAGTTAGGTCCAATAACAAATATTAATTTAGTTTGCGAATTCGTATTCTTTTGAAATGGTGTAGGCTATGCATCATGTAATTTCTAATTTTGTGTATGCCGTTGTGTTATTAGCACTGATAATCGCCGTGGTACTGAAGTGTTTTGTAACCACAGCAGGAGTTCATTTGTAAACTATTTGCTCTCACATTTTGTGCTCACATTTCTTGGGAAAGAAGTCTGTTAGCAGCTTTCCCTCGTTTCTTGTTTTTTTTTATCCCTTTCTTGACTCTCTTTTCTTTTCTGAGAACCGGATTTAGCTTTCTTAGGCATCATCTTCCATAGCACGGTTATGCACTGCCGTCAGCCAATTCAGCAGAATGAATGCTACTTCAAATCAGAGCCGAACGATTCACGACTCATCCGGGTCAATCACCCGGATCCATTAAATAACTCGCAAATCACAAATTTGAGGTCTCCATTGAACCGAATCCGTCAAGTCCTAACATCATGTCAAAGTTATAAACCCCGCCACATTTTACATCTTATAATCGTTACAACATAAATTACTACAATAAAAGTTGTATAACTTACAGTTTCTTGCACCACCATGCTTAAATGAGGGTTATCCTACATCTTCTTGTAAAATTAAATCCACATAGTGGTCTTCTCGTGTCAGTCAGAGCCTGAATCGGGTCAGTGCTCCTTAACTTCCTCCGGATCTGAACTGCTCAGAAACGGGTCGGCCGAGTCATGAGTGAATCCATCAGTTAACTTTTGCCACAGAGACGGATTTAATCCAGCAGGTTTAATTTAACGCTACCTGAAACACCAGTACATGATAGATTGCACAACTTAACTTCCGTTCTAACAGAAATTATTAATCAATCGAATCTTAGCACTTCCAAATCTCGACCTTAGCCTAATGAGTGAATCTAACGGCGTGCAGGCTACACCGCGGGGGATCAAGCATAGCGCAAAGAACATGAGTTCCACAGACTCGTTCTTAAACTGGTCAATGATAGACTTCATTAACCTAAATAAATATAGCTCAATTATTTATTTGGCCACACTGCCTTTCTTTCACATTTTAAATATGAGCACCCACAGTGCCAAGATGTCTGATGAAATGAAAAACTAATAGTCCAATAATTTATGCATATTTTATTTGGGCTATAACTCTGGTCACAAAAGATGTTATGTTATATTATATGTTATTATGTTTTTTTATTTGTGTCCAAATAACTATAGGCTACTGTATAGATTTGGAGGAACTTTTCAGACAATGCGGGTGTTGAATGAACAGATTAATTGTTGATGGTGATACAGAACATTAAAACATTTATAAAAATCATTATTAGACCCATTATAGGCTTGTTGGTCTAATATTATGCTAAATGATGCCTGAATGAGCTTTGTCTTGGCCATTATCTCTTTCATATAGGGTATATAGGGCTACTAGGTCAGCGTTACTAGGTCAGGGCTACTAGGTCAGGTTTCCATGGTAATTTGACCGGCCGCTGTCAATTTGGCAATAGTGGCTCAAGTGACTCAAGTGATTTGCAGATCCGGATCACTTTACTGAGTGACTCAGAGGGAGTCGAATCCGAAAAATGATCCGAGTATCCCAGCTCTTCTTCAAATGTGCCTTGTCAAAAAGCCCAGTGAAGGTGGACTAAACCATTTTGTGCAAGGGAGAGGGTGCCTGTCGTCAGACAATATATGTACTTAGACACCATTTAATACATCAATCAACTGATGCGTTTACCCAAAATATTAGCATTTACATTAGTAAACAACATTTATTGTGATCTTAAAATTATATTTAAAGGAAAATAAAATTTCACTTCTCAGGGGCCCTCCCCCCACTTGGGGCCCTGGTAATTTAGTCCCACTTTTCACCCAACTACGACACCCCTGAGTGAAACAGTCCATTACTGGGGCAAATCCTTTAAAATCCAAGCTGCTCTGGACCTACATCTCCTGGTGTAAATGTCCTGCAGGAAAGCAATATTCTGCCACACAGATCACTCTCTGAAGAGCTTTTCGGTCCTGAACACAGCTAATCCCATACCAGGATGTGATGTTCTGTGTGAGGATGATCTCCACAGCGCCTGAATAGAAAGTCCTGAAGATCACTATAGAGACACTGAATTGCCTCAGGTGTTGATGCTGTCAGAGACACACCTACCCATTCTCACCACCTGAGATCTACCACTCAAGTCTGAGACTCTGACTCGAGTCGCATTTAAGTTGCACAAACAAAGACTTGTGACTTGACTTTAGACTTGCCCTCAGCGACTTGAGTCTTGACTTGGGTGTTGTGACTCGTGAGTAAACAATGTTCATATCATGGAATTATTTAATTACATCATGTACTCTTTCCAACAACCCCTCATTTGCCATAATAACCCCGAAAACCGTTCACAGTAATGTCCCATTACTTTTATCCGAGGTGAGTGGTTTTCAGCTAATAATGTTTTCAAGAAGTCTTTGGAAAGGTGTCATCAAACCCTATATATCTCTGAAGTTTCACATTTGGAGTGTGACATTCATTTTTCATATTTAACATTTAGATTTAAGATCATTTAAGGCAAATCCTCCATGTTGGTGAGGGCATATCACAGTACGCAGTCCAGCCTCCTGCTAAGCAACAACCAATTGTAATCATGGGGCGTTTTGTATACATTACCACTCAAAGACTTGAGACTTGACTTGGACTCGAGTACAAGGATTTGAGCCTTGACTTGACATTGCCACTCTAAGACCTCTAAGACCTAGATCATTCAAGTTTGTGAACAGTCTACCTGGCACTATTGAGTTGTATGCTAAATGGTAGTCTACAAACAGCAATTTCACAAAGTTACCCTGTATGGATTTTGGAAAGTAGATGGAATTCCCATTTAAGTTGGGGGTGGTATGCACATGGCCAGCAGACAGAGATTAACACAGAGACAAAGGGAAGACAAGAAAAATGGTCAGAGCTTAGAGAAAACAGATCTGTTCAGCACAAAACTTTACAGTGTCGCATTACTACATGCTGGGGTTGTTATGTGGTTGCTATGATAACTGTGTTTAGAAACACTCAAACATTGGTTTTGTGTCAAAAAAGATCTATTCGTACAATGGGTTTGGAATGATTCAATGCCTGGCATTTTACTGCTTCTACACTGAGGGTGTGGTAACTTCCTGCTTCTTACCAAGTCTTGTATGGTTAAGGATGGCTGAATGCATAGCCACATGAATTTCTGTGAGATTTTGGCACCTTTTCTCCTCCTACAGTTTTTGAAACATTGGCATGGTTCCAACACAAAAATGTCCATTAATTTCCAGTGGAGTGCATATGTAACCACAGCGAATATTGGCACATGACCTTAGCTTTAGTGTCTTGAATTCTGCTGTGTTTTGCTCTGCATTTCAGAGTGCGTTTTGTCACAATGCTCTGCATTGTGCCTTTTTGGTTTATATTTTTTAAATAAAGTAAAACAGTAAAATGGAATCCTGAATTTGTGCATCCTTCCCTTCACTCTTGCTGACAGATGGACCGACTAGCCAAGGAGCTACAGTGGGATACCACTCAGACATGTGGTTGAGATGATGGAGTGAGGTGAGCTTGACCCAGCCACCCAAGAAGCCTTCAGCTTCCTCCAGGACCCATCTACCCACAGCTGTGCCCAACTTGGCCCAAACTGTGACATCAGTACCGGTCCGGCCAACCTCCTGCAGGTGGCTCCAGCGAACCCAAAGCCAGTGCAGAGGGCTCCGTCCAATTCAACACCTAGGAGACTGGCTACCACGGCTGTCCAGAGCACGCAGCCAGACACAGCCCCAACGCCAGCCCCAAGCACGAGGACCCTGCCTATGCTGGCTATCTGGACGCTGCCACACAGGCTCAGAGGACCCTACCCATGCCAGCTCAGAGGGTCTTGGGCCCCATTCCTGCTTCTGATCTAGAACCTGCAACCCTGGTTTCATTTTGTGCAACTGCAGCCCCAGTTCCAGAAGCTGCAGCCCCAGTTCCAGAAGCTGCTATCCTGGTTTTGTTTCATGCAGCTATAGCCCTTTCTGTCATGTCCCTGGTCAGCGGCCTGTAGGGGCCGTTCTTTCTGTTTTGTTATTGAACATATATTTTGACAAGGGTGTTCACAGGTCGGGTGAATGATCACGATTAAACCAAGATTTGTTTGAGATTGTCACGGCTGAGGGGGCTAGTCCTCCTCAGTCGTGAGCTTCCTCTGGGAACAGACAACGCCTGAGAGCAGGAATCCATGCTGAGTTGTGCGTTTATTTACAAAAAAACAGAACGAAAACCAGGCTCGATGGCCGCTATGAACAAGAACGGAAAACAGGACAAGGTCAGGTAAAATAAGGCGAAAACGAGGCGAAAATGAGGCAAAAATGAGGCGTCAAAATGAAATGATGGACTGATAACGTGAGTTAACACAAACAGGACTTAAATATCGACAGAAATCAGGGGCAAACACAAACCAGGTGGAACTCAAAAGCACGTGAAACATGAACACAAAACAGATGCAACCGAGACACGTGATAACAGAACAAAACAGACAGGAGTGTCAAAATAAAAGACCCCAAAACATGAGCAAAACAGAACAGAAAAACAACCGAAAAGCAGTGGCCCTCACCGGCCACTGGCCAAACCGTGACAGAGATGCACATACCCTCCCCAAACCCTTACCAAAAATACATTTTTAATCAATAGTGCATGGACAAAAACAGGGGTGCAGGTTGCTCTGCATTTATCACATTCCAGCTATGATGTCACAATACTCACTCTGAGATTGCCTTTCTTTTTCTCTCTCTCTCTCTTTCTCCCTAAACTGTTAGTCCACATCCACATGGAAGTTTGAATCTTGGATAAATGAACGTGCTCTGAACGCCATGAGTGTTTTTGTTGCATTTTGTATCTGCGCTTGATGGACTTCAGTGAGGCATTCATCTAACTCTGTTTAATGCCAGCCTGCAGCCCAATGTGTAGTTTTGTGTATTAATCTGTGGGGGCAGTAATTAAAAAAAACTTCGCATTTTGTCAGGATTTTGGCAGAAAGTAACACCAAGCGAGCAGCCGAGCATCTGTGCTGAACATCCGTGTGGACGTTTTGATTTGACGAGAAAAATGATCGACGCTCAGTCCGTGCTCACCTGGTACCACGAACACCTGAAAAACACCTGATTCAGACGGTTGTGTGGACAAGGCCTTATACTTTTACCGTCCAGCCACTGAGAAGGCATTAACTTTTAACAAGCCTTCTATGGTCAAGGATGGCTGAAAATAGATGGTGCAAACTGCTTGTGGCCGAAAATCGATAGGGAAAAATGTGTGTAGCCATAAATAGCTAAAAAAATAAACACAATTTTCACCTTCAGAGCATGGACAAAAACCGTCGGTAAGGGGTTGATACAGATGTATGTGGAGACATACAGTCTTGGGAACCAGAGAAAATTCAAACCAACCGTGATGGCTAGCAGTTTGGCCAATTAATAATACCAATACAAGTGTTCAAATCCTGATTATTTTTAATAAACCATAATAAATACATTTACATCCAGTTGCCTTGACACTGTTTTAAAACTTTAACTGAAAATGTTTTTAAGAGCCACTCATTTTGGAGAAATGTGTTGCAAGGCTTTCTTAAATTTACCACTATTTTAAAACTGTGTATGAAAACATGTTCTGTCATAGAAAGGCAAAACAATGACAATTACGTATTTGAAGACAAGGAAGCACCATAGTGGTCTAGATAGAGCTGAGCCACAGCAACATTCACACACACACCCTTTTGGAGGACATTCAAGCAGTTTTGTAGTTCAGCTCAACTGTAGGATCCCATACCACACTGAGACACAAGAGCAGTTCAAGGGATTAAGGCCCCCTTCTGGTGCCAGAGTTATCCAATAAGCATTGTGGGTTGCTGACTGGCTTCAAATCTCAAATCCAGCTGTTGTGCTAGAAGTGGGAACTTGAATATAGGTGTCAAATACAGTTTGGCAAACTATGGCAAAATGGAGACTTTGAAATTAAAAATTATGCAGTTACTGTAGTTACTGTGGGAGAAATTATTGTATGAGAGGCTGAAGAATCAAATTGCTGAAAGCCAGTGGTAGCCTGTCCATTGCAGTGTGGTCTTTCACAAAGGGAACACTTCACCTCAATGTAAGTTGCCATAGTGATGGACAATAATAAAAGTTCATACATTTCAGTCTTTGTTACTCCTAATTTGTAATTCAAAGAAATAAATGAAGACATGTATTGAATGCCATCTTTTTTGAACAAAATAAACAGAAAAATGTCAGATATGCAGACTCATATCTGTCAGAACAGAAATATATTCAATAATCATGCAATTTACAACTTACAGGTTTAATGCTAATGATATGATTTGCATGCTATAATACCTTTACAAGCCAATGGCAGATGTTTGTACATATCAGATTTTTCATAAATTTAAAACCGGTTTTTATATCTTTGTAAAATGTCATATATATACATAAGACAGCCTTTGAGCACATAAGCTCCAGCAGCCAGAAGGTTTGCATACAAGATGCAGTTCTGGTGAAAAGAGGGAGGGTGGATAATGGGTTTTGGTGTTTGGAGAAAAATTGCCACTCCAAGAAAACTCATGAGATTGTAATGGGCTTTGTGGCAGTGGAGTCGCAATTATGATGAAACTTTGTATGACTTCAGAATGACGTGCATATTTTTTGTTTATAGATGCAGCCATGAGGTTTCATAATAACATAATAATAAAGGTAATACATCTGTTTCTTTTACATCATGAATCAAAACTAGATAATATCAAAATACTGACACAGCTCCATTACATCACTGAAATACAGCATGTTGCAATCAATAGTACACAATTTATGTTAAAATGTCAAAATGCCTGTGTTAAAATGGTCCAGTAGGTTACAATCCTGTGGGCCCTGCCCTCTCAGTGAGTTTCAAAAGTTGGGAGCCCCTTGGCTAGTCTATAGCACCCCTGCAAATTTACAGGTCAGAGTTAGTTCAATTTTAATGTGAATTCAGCTACATTTCTGTTAGAGGTGGGCATAGATTAATTTTTTTAATCTAGATTAATCTCATTGTAATCTTAAGATTAATCTTAATCTTGATTAAATTGTCCCTCCCTCAAAAAAAATGATCCCAAAGCCTGTTTTTATAGTGTAAACCATAAATATGCCTCCAAATGTTCTCCCAGATCATTTGGATCTCATTTGGATTTCATTTGGAACCCAGTTTAATACATTACCCTTAAAGAAAATGTAAATATTAACCCGAGGTTTAAATATGGAAAAGTCAGGAACGAGAGAGACAGAGAATAAGAGAGAGAGTGAGAGAGAGAGAGAGACAGAGAGAAAGAGAGAGAGAGAGATACGGAGAGAGCGAGAGAGAGACAGAGAGAAAGAGAGAGAGAGAGAGATACAGAGAGAGTGAGAGAGAGAGAAAGAGAGAGAGAGAGATACAGAGAGAGAGAGAGAGATGGTCGCACGAACGAGAGAGAGACAGAGAAAGGGAGAGAGAGAGAGAGTGAGAGAGAGAGACAGACAGAGAGAGCAAGAGACAGAGACAGAGACAGAGAGAGCGAGAGAGAGAGATGATCCGCGCGCTCCGGAAAAGTCATGAACGAGAGAGAGAGAGGCATAGAGAGAGCACGCGCGCGCGAGAGAGAGCGTCAGAGAGAGCGAGACAGGTTTAAAACAGGCGCGATCCGGAAAAGTTACGAACCAGAGAGAGAAAGAGTGAGAGAGAGAGAGAGATAGAGACAGACAGACAGACAGAGAGAGAGAGTAAATCTGCGTTAAAATATCAAGGTGAAAGTCACCATTGCTTGCGTAGTATAGACCCAGCTCCCAACCCATCTTTGTGAATAGATTAACGGCGATATTTTTTTATCCCGCAATAAGAGTCTTGTGTTAACGCAGCGCTCAGCACTAATTTCTGTATATAAAATTATGACTGTATACAGTACATTTTTTGTACTGTAGAGATAACACAAAGAAATTGCGTCCTACTGCTGGTGAAGTACTCAGAGACAGGTAGCCAATCTGAGAACGTTATTTATTTCTCCTTGCTGCTGAATGGCTGCTGCTCTAAAATCTCTGGCAGCTGTAATCCAGCATTCCTGCATCAGAACACTTTCCCATGTGGAGCTATCTCAAATGTTTCTCTGAGTCTTGTGGTGTTTTTTGTTTTGTTCTTCTTGAAGGACTGTATTTTTATTACTGTCAATTAAATTAATTTATTACTGTATTTAACCTGCTTATACCAAAGAAAACACAACTGCAGGACAACCTTCACTACCCTATATGCACTGAATAACATCTCCAGTATCAGCGGTAACTGGTGACTGAGGGACAGTAGGAAAGAAATAATGAGTTGATTCCTTGCCTTAACCTAATCCTAACCTTAACCTTACACTTAACCCTAACCCTAATCCTAATCCTAACAATAACCTTAGCCCTAAGCCTAACTGTAACAGTTACCAGTTAGCACAGATACTGGTAATGTTACGCAGTGTGCATTAAAATACATAGGGTAGTGAAGCATTGTCCTAGCATGAAAAAGTGAAGTGTTGTCCTAGCATGAAAAAAAGCCCTAAATTGTGATCAAATCACAGCACATTAAATCATATTTTGTGATGGCTGCACAAAACGTCGTGAGATCGGGTTGTGTATTGCATGTCTTGCTAGTAACAATGCAATTAATGTAAAAAATGCAAATCTGAAGATTTGGGTCATGACTTTTTTATCAAGTACTTTTACAACAAAGAAGTTCTGAAAGTGATGAAAATATGTACATATGAATTACACATAGATACACATTAGAGACTATGATGATCATTCTATACTCAGCAACTTGAGGCCACCATACTGGTTGTCACAGTTATCCTGGCCAAGTTAAGTCTCCATTGTTGGCACCCAAAAGTGCATCCCAAAACTCCTAACACCTAATCAATGATTTCTCTCTCCTCTGTCTTTCAGCCTATGACCCAAAAATCAACTGACATACACCAGCTTTAAGGATGTATTCATTCTTTAAATGTGCTCAGAAGAATCTGGGAATGAGGAAAGAGGATGATTTCATAGTGGTGGATTATCTCTGCCTCCACCTTCTAGTGGCTATTCCACTGGTGGAAATCATCATCGTGGATATTTATTTTGATATAATCTAATAAAATATTTTAACTCTGATTAAACTGGATATATATTGAAAACAGTAGTAGCATACCAGAAAAAAATGTATATTATAAATTGTAGATTAATAAATCTAACCCAAACTTAATAAAACTAACCCAAACACTGCACATGTTGCATCAGAAAAATTGCACTCAAAAGAAAAAATCCACATTAGAGAATCTACCATGGTGTTTTCAATGTGTATGTTTGTCTGTGTGTGTGGTCAAGAGCAAGGTCTTTGTTGTCGGGTCTGACAGTGGTTGGAAGGAAAGACCTGGTGGGATGGTGTTGAAGGCACTGGGTGAGAGAGAGAACGATGTAGGAAGTGGATGACAACATCATCTTCCCCAATGCTAGGCTGCTCAGCAAACTCAAGTGGGCCCAATGATGAGCTGCACAATAACCAACTACTCCAGGGTCTTCATCAAGTGGGATGTCAGAGCCACTGGCCTGTCGCTGTTGAGGTCCTTGGGATGTGGGGTGTGTACTGGTACCACCCAAGAGGTTTTCCAAAGCTATGGTACTCTCCCCACCTTCAGGCACAGGTTGAAAATGTGCACCATTGCTCCACAAAGTTGATCCACACATGACTTGACAACCCTAGAACTGATCCTACTCAACTCTCTCTTAACCAGGATGACTAAAATTGACAGCCTAGAGCCAAGTGCTGGATGTGTGGTGGGTGCATTTTTGGGTATGGAGCAGTGAACAGAGAGCATAGAAGCAGTGAGAAGCGTAGAGGAGCTGTGAAGTGTCTGATGTGTTTGGGGTGGAACAGAGGTGGGGGTGAGAGTGTCTGCATCAAGGAGGGCAGTTTAGATGTAGGGGCGGTGGTAGATGACTACCACCCCCCACCGGCAGAGAGTTCAGTCTTTTCTTCAGAGTTCATTGCTCTCTTTGCACCCTTTTCAGCTCCTCCTTGTCTCCTGATTTGAAAGCCATCCTCTTCTGCTTGAGGACAGCTGGTGTTGAGGGTCCATGTGAGGTTCTCCATGGTCTGGACGATCTCCACTTAGGAGCGTCGATGCTCAGTGGAGAATGATCATGTTGTGCCCTTCTGAAGTCAACAACCATCTCCTTTGTTTTCTCCACATTCAGGGACAGGTTGTTGGCTCTGCTCCAGTCTATTAGCCGTTGCACCTCTTTTCTGTATGCCACCTCGTCGTTCCCGCTGATCAAACCAACGACAGTTGTGTCATCAGCAAACTTGATGATGCGGTTTGAGCTGTGCATTGCTGCACAGTCGTGGGTCAGCAGCGTGAACAGTAGAGGGCTGAGCACAAAGCCCTGGGGGGCCCCTGTGTTCAGCGTGGTGGTGCTGGAGATGTTGCTCCCAATCCTGACTGACTGGGGTTTCCCAGTCAGGACGTCCAGGACCCATTTGCAGAGGAAGGTGTTTAGGCTCATTAATCTCAGCTTCCAGATCAGATGCTGAGGAATGATGGTGTTGAATGCTGAACTTAAGCCTATGAACAGCATTCTAACATAAGTGTCCTTTTTGTCCAGTTGAGTGAGGGCCAGGTGAAGGGTGGTGTTGATGGCATCATCTGTGGATCGGTTGGGATGGTATGTGAACTGCAGGGTCCAGTGAGGGAGGAAGTTGTGTCTTGATGTGCCTCATGACGAGCCTCTCGAAACATTTCATGATGATGGTTGTGAGTGCGACGGGACAGTAGTCATTGAGGAGGACACTTATGATTTCTTTGGCAATGAGATGATGATCGTAGTTTTGAAGCGGTGCTCAGAGAGATGTTGAAGATATTTGTGAGAACATCTGCCAGCTATTCTGCACATCCTTTGAGCATACAACCAGGAATGTTGTCAGATCCAGCAGCTTTCTGTGGGTTGACTCTGCGGAGAGTTTTCCTCACATCGGCCACAGTAAAACTGAGTACCTGGTCATTGCGAAGTGGGGTGGACTTCCTCACTGTACATTGTCGCTTGTGATATGAACCACGCAAACTTCAAGTCAGTCCTCCCCAAATTCTACCAACACATGGACTTTCCGACTAGGGGTGCGAACATGCTGGACTGTGTTTTCACAAACATCCCTGACTACAGGGCATCCCCACCTGCATGTGATGGTGAGGCCTCCATTCCATGATGCACTGAACACCTTCTCTACAGACGGTTTGAAGCCCAAAATGACAAGAGAGGGATCATCAATATTTTGGTTTGGCTCCCAGCTGCATGTCTAAGGACCATAGACTTTCCAGTCTAATAGATATTGTAGATATCTCTATACCAACCTGGTGAACATCAAGCAGTTGATGGACCCTGTACATGTGGTGACCCTAACTGTCCTTGAGAGGAATCGTAGGCTGCGAAAAAGGTGAGGAGTAGGCCTTATATTGGTCTGATATTTAAAAGACTGGCCTGCTTTGCTGGGATTGGAGAATAGATAAGAGATAGAACACCGGGCCAATCCTGCAATGTACACAAAATGACCCCATTACTGATACCCCAGCTTGTTGCGAGTGGTAGGTGATGGGATAGCCCATGTAGCTACCCAGACTTTGTCACCAGGGTGAAGAAAATGGGTGTCCCATCTCTTTTGGACAGCTTGACTCTTTGGATGGTCTTGGCTGTCCAGAATGATCAATCAGGCTTGTGTGTCACGCTATCAAGCCCCAAGTCTTCTGCCAGTTGTATTGACAGTAGGTACTGGAACAAAGGTGGGAGAATAGCCACACAGGATCTTGAAAAGAGACATGGAGGAGGAGGAACTAGTGCTGCAGTTTATAGCTATCTCTTCCCAGATGAGATGTTCGGTATTAGGTCTTAGGTGTATAAATTGTGGAGAACACCATGGAACCTGACTAATGTGTCAATCAGGGCCTCGGCAATCTGGCGTGCAGTGGGAAGTTGTTCCTAAGAAGGGGGAATGCCTGAGAGGAAATCTAGTGCAACATGGGAGCAGGGATGATGTGACACTGAGAGAGGTTGCAACAGCCCTTAAGGACATTGGGTTTCTGGCTGCTTGCAGCACAGGTTTCACAAGCCACCACATACTCTGTGTTAGCTTTGCAGCGGGGCTACCAGAAGTGCTGCTTGATGTTCTGGAGGGTCTGACATCGTCCAAGGTGACCGACAGTAGAGAATTGTGAGCCCATGACCGGATTTGACTGCTATAGGATAAAAGCACATAGATATAGTCTGGAGGTGTCTAAGGAGGTGGATGATCATTATTCCAAAGCCTTGGGACAAGAACACAAATCTTGGGGGAGGAATCAGGAGGAACCTGGCCTGCCATGGTTTCAGTCATTTGTACTCCAGGTTCTTGTGGTCAGTTTACACAGTAAATGGGTGTACGGACAGAAACTCTTGATTGCCCACATCCTACTACTACACAATAAAGACCATTAATACCTTAGACTTAGACTTAGACTTAGACTTAGAAGCACTTTATTAATCCCCAAGGGGCAATTAGAAGAAGGTGCAGCCGACGTCGCAGCACACACTTTCAGGTTGGAAATACGGTACATAAGGAAAGGATAGAGGAGAAAAACAGCCCCTCTCAAATTGCCCCCTTAAAGGACAGTTTGGGAAAAGGGGAAAAAAACACCCCAGCAACACAAAACACATAGCACATATGACATG
>JBBIGB010270600.1:0-13734 GCA_037577075.1 Alestopetersius hilgendorfi
ACACACACACACACACACACACACACACACACACACACACACACACACACACACACACACACACACACGAGGGGTTTCAAATTAATTTGATTCATATTCAAGCGTGTACAAAACTTATTCAGCAACACAATGCACACAATCAAATTGGCTTTACAAATTGTGAAATAGTTTTACAAACAACATTCAGGTTACAGCTAATTGACGATCTGACAGATTCACTTGTAATTATTTTGAATTACACAATAAATTCATTTTTTTCTTGTCAAGATTCACTGTAATTTGAACTGATTACTCAGTTCTATTTCTAACCTTTCTGCTGCCATGTAATATTTCTCTAGGTTGTCCACCACCACTAAAAAAAAATAAAAGGAAAAAAGACTTTATTAAGAAGATAGTCAAACTTCTGTCCTATTTAACCCTCCAAATCATCAATAGTTTTATTTTATTCGTACTTCATTATCTAACTGTAACAGTGTGTCATTTTTTATTGTCAAAGTAATTTACATATTCAGTCTAAAGACATATTGTGACAGCAGTAGTCACTCTAAAGACTCTTAGTATTTAAAATAAAGATATATATATATATATATATATAATAATACTTGCCTTTGATTGTGGCCTCACAATTATGACGTGATCACAGAGCTCCCTAGATTAAAAAAATAACAATTTTGACATTCTCTGTTTAGCGTGTAAATCCAGGAAAATAAAGCTGTCTAATAATCATTAAATACAGGCACAGTGTATTCACGGTAATATAGTATAGTATGGACAATCTTTACAAATTATTTAATGCATTAATATTGTTATGTGGTACCATATTAGTAGTCTTACCTGGGTCAGTGCTGGGAGCCCGTTCCATTTCAGAAACTGAAGCCGTCCAAGACTTATGTTCAGGAAAATCTACAGTCATACTGTCACCATCAATTGCTGAAGAAAGTGGCAAAAGACACTATTAAGTTAATAAAGCTGACACATATAAATCATTGTATTTAATGAGTGTTAATGTACTTACCTGTAACCACACCAACACTTCTATGAGAGGCATCTCCCCAGCTGTACTTTGGAGAAGTAACAGAGGCTTTTACCCTGACCCGGTCTCCAATGCTAAAGTTTCCTGTAACATGGAGAGAGGAAATAATAATTAGGAAACAAATAGCTCAATATTTTAGTTATGATAATTCATTTGTTGGATGCTATGGATGATTGTTGCCCAATCAACTGCAGTAGACTTACTTATGCATTCACTGCCTGACCAGCTACCATAGATACACCTGAGTCTCAACATCCTCTGTGAGTCAGTACACTCACAGTCGGCCAATGCCGAAACTCGGGACAGTAGTTAACTCAGCATGTGCAAATTCTGGACCATTCACTGGAACCAGGACCATATCCTGTCATCTTGGCAACAAATTGTTATTTGGGAACAGCTCAGGCTGATCAAGAGGATCACTCTGCTTAAAGCTCCCTCACTGAAAACCAAGCTTCTTGTGCAGAATATGGTGTTTTCTGTCATGATACAAGACTCATTCCAAAACAACAACACTGCAATTAGCTTCATCTACTAGTGTAACCATGGGAGCATGAAAGCCAAAACCAGTGTGCAGGAAGTCACTGTTTGACAACTTTTATTTGTTCCTGGTCTAGCCATGTGCACATACACCACTATGTCATCATCGTCGATTACTATGTACGAAAACTAATTGTGTGTGTGTGTATCCCATGTCACATACAAAGATGTGCAGAAAGCTTGACATGACATCCTCTGTAGTCTTTTAGAACAACCTGGATAATTATCATAGGTCAGTTTTCATTCCTTCTTCTTATTCTTAAACCCTTTGCTCTGCTTGGGTGCATAGGCTGTTAAAGAATATTCTCCACTCCACACTCTGTATGGCTTTTTGCTTGAGCTCTCCTCAGTTGAGCTCACTCTCAGACATTTCTGTCTCTACACTTCTTCTCCAGGTGTTGCTGGGACGTTACGTTGAAGATATGCATCTTAGTGTTGGTATAGATGTTTTTTGAGCTCCAGATCTTTATGAGCATGTTAAACAGCATCCAGCTGCTCCCACATTATCCACTGGATTCCATTTCTCATCCTCTCAGTTGTGTCCCTTACGACACAGTCAATTATGAGGAGGAAGAGGAATGGTGAGAGAAGACATCCCTGTTTGGCACCCGTCTTGACTTCAAAGCTCCGGGAAATCTGACCTCCATGCATGACTAGTTGCCGTAATGCGAGTCCTTGATTAGGTTTATGATCTTGGTGGGGATTCCATAGTGTTCCATTAGTTGCCAAAGTGTTGTCCGGTCTAAGCTGTCAAAAGCTTTCTCAAAGTCAATGAAGTTCATTTACAGGATTGTGTGGCATTCAATAGAATGTTCAATGATGATGCATAGTGTTGCTCTGTGCATGAGCGATCTTTCCTGAATCGTGCTTGCTGGTCCCAGGGCCTTTTGTCTACAGCTTCCTGAAGACAGTTGAGAATGACCCAGTTAAAGACCTTACTTTAGTGTAATCCCTCAGTAGATGTTGCACTACCTTAGTTTCACTATCTGCCCCTCTGCCCAGTCGGTGGGTGTCAGCTTTAAGGGGTTCAAGTGGAATATTGTCAGTGCCGGCAGCTACTTTTATTCCAGTTTTTGTTTGTCTGCCACACTTTAGCGATGTCCAGGTCTTACTAATGTGTGGCTTTTCTGCTGGTGAAAGTGACAGTCTGGTCATACGTGAACACACCACACAGTGTAAACAACACGAAATACTTCTTCTGCATTTAACCCATTCACCAAGTGAAGCAGGGGGCAGCTACGAACACAGCGCCCGGGAAGCAGTGTGTGGGGACGATACCTTGCTCAGTGTACCTCAGAGGTGCCTAGCGGTCTTGGGAATCGAACCCGGACTTTCTGATCACAGGGCGAATGCCCTAACCCCTAGGCTACCAACTGCCCCCAGTGGTGGTCTGTTCAGAACCTCTTGGAAGTGCTCTACCCATCTGTCGAGCTGCTCTTTCTGGGTTGGAAGCGGTTGCCCATTGTTGTCTATGATCGGTTTATTATTTTGTTGATGCGTTCCAGACAATTTCCTAGTGATTTTATAGAGTTCTTTCGTTTTTCTTTGAGATGCTCAAATTTCTGCTAAACTAGCCTCTCTTATCCAACCTGATGCTTCCATGTGGCTTTTTTCCTTCAGCTTTCTTTTCCCTTCAGCTTTCTCTTCTGGTGGATTATGTTGAAAGTTTCGGTTGTTATCCATTCTTTGTGCTTTCGGGATCTTCTCCCCAAGGCCTTCTCACATGTTGAGCTACAAAATTTTTTTTAGGTGTTGCCACTCTACCTTTGTTGTCCTTTCTTCCATCTTTCCAAGCTGTATCTCTGCATTTTGTGTTGTATTTATCTCTTTGACCCTTTGCTCGATGATATCTCTTCTGCCTAAGCTTGAATTTTCCCACAGGAGATGGTGATCTGAGGCTACATCTACCCCCATCTTGTCCTAACTTCTTCGATAGTTCTTCCGAACTTTTTGTAATACAAATTGATTGGTCCATTTGGTTTTCCGTGACATGATCTGGTGACACCCAGATTGTTTTGTGGATTGTAATGTGGGGAAATACCCCCCCCCCCCCAAGCACAACAGGTCCACAACAGCATTTTCATTCATGGTCCTTACTCCATGTTCTCACTGCCTCGCATCCCTCATTTTGGCCTCCAATCTTGGCGTTAAAGTCCCCCATCAGGAAAATGAGGTCCCCGACTCCAGTGCTACCAAGTAGGCGTTTAAGCAGTTGTAGAACCTGTCGATGACCTCATCACCTGCTTTGTTGGCGGGTGCACAGCACCGGATTATGTGGGCTTTCGCTCTTCTGTTGCTGGTTTTGAAGGTTGCTGAGATGATGCGAGAGCTGATAGGTTTCCATGAAGTTGGAGCTTTTCTGGTGTCTTTCATCAACATGATGGCCACTCCCTCTGTATGGTTTGCTGCCTCCTCTTCTTGTCCAGAATAGATAATAGACGGGCCACTGGTCAATCTGACCTCACTCGACTGTTTCCATCTTGTTTCCACCAGGCCCAGGACTGAGAGGCTGGAGCGCTCCATTTCCTTGGCAATGGTTGCAGCCTGGCCAAACTGGAACATGGTTCAGTGTTCCACATCCCCACTGGGATGGATTTCCTTGGCGTCAGAAGGTGTGTCAGTTTACCAACGCCCTTGCAGGTATGGCTGGTAAGCGTCATAGTCCCTATTGGTGGGGCACCTTCTTGGGCCAGGTGTGTGATTTTTATTCATCAACATTTCTGTAACTGGAACAGTGTTTTTCCAGGATGGGGTAGTTAACTCCATGCACAACTCCCAACCTGGAGGGCTAGTTGCTGCTTTTTGTCTGACCTCTACTCTGGAAACCTGCCCAGCATGGTTGAACCTACTGAGGGTATAAGCCCCCACCGATATAGCTTTCAGAGTCAAGGAGGCACACAAGCAACCCCACCATGACAAGGTAGCAGCACAGGGGAGCAATTTCCATATGTTAGTAACCAATTTTTCACCTATTTTAAATGCCTATGTTGGACATTCTCCGCTATTAAAAACAATATAACAATATAATGTATTTCTCAGAAACGATGCTGTATTTTACATACTGCCCTCTGCCCTATTTAAGCATCTCACAGGTTATGGGTTGGATCAGAGGACCTGTTTCTAGAAAGCCAAATGAAATACAAAATGCTAGCAAGACAAAATCAGGGTCAATATCTTTTGAAAATTTAGCCAAGCTTTAATTCATAATTTTATATTATGGTGTATTGTGGAGTAATCATAATAGCCAGTCTTACCTGACACAGGACTGGGAGCCAGTTCCATTTCAGAAATTGCAAAAGTCCAAGATTTATGCTCAGTGAAATTCACCGTCATATTTTTGCTATTAAGAGCTGCAGAAGGAGAGAAAACAGCATTATAAAGAATTTCCCCACTGTGGGATTAATAAAGTCTATCTAATCTAATCTAATCTAATCTAATCTTATGTACTACATATGACTGTTACTCATTTAGTTTGCTGCTGTGTTATGCTAGCGCCAAGCTACTGTGTTAGCTTAGCAGTAACATCATGCTTGCAGCTATAATACAAATACAGATGCTTGAAGACACAATTATGCAAGTAGAATATTATTTATTTTATATTCGTCCATTTTTGAGTAACTTCTTCTTTAAAGGCTTGGTTTCAAGGTCTGTATATTACTGAAACGTGTAATTATGCAAACCAGCTACACCTGAAACTACTCTGTTAGCAGTAACCAGTAATGTTCAGCCCATAGTTCTTCAGTGGGCAAGGGGAAAGGGCGGTGCTAGTGTGGGTATTTCTGGAGTTAGAGGGTTTTTGGACTGAGAGAGAGGACTGGAAGAAGCTAGCCAGCACGGGGGCTTTGGCCCCCGTGGCTGTGGGGGATGATGCTTGGTGTTCTGCTTGTTCTTTTACTTTAAATAAAGACCAAGAAAAGGAATTCCAGTGTGTGTGTGTCGCCTTCCTCCAACCGCCGCCACAATACATTTAATGTTTTTGCCATACTTTCAGTTTCCCTGAGCTGCAGTGATGAATGCAAACTGCATGTTGTTCCCACATCTCAGACATTTAATGGGGTATAAAATGATGACCTAAAGCATAAGTGCATTTTTTTATGATGATTTTGATATAAATAATAATGACTGGCACTTCCGTTCTCAACCTGATATTTTAGGAATAATCTTGAAACATAGTGTTCATGTGAAAAATAGGATACAACTCTGTGAATGTACTTACCTGCAATCACACCAATACTCTTGTTAGAGACATCTCCCCACCCATACTGTGGTGTGGTGATAGAGGCCTTCACCCGAACCCGGTCTCCAATCCTGAAGTTTTCTGTAACATGGTTAAGTTACACTGATTTCACTAAAAATTATAAAATATCTCAATATTAAGATACACATGAACATTATTTTTGTTATCTCTCCAATTATGTCAAAGTTTTATCCCAAAACATTATGCTTCATAGTTTCTTGTAGCTCTGCTTGTCTGTGTCCTGTTGTCAAGACCACATGAATCTTTAACAGGAATATCTTCTGAAGAAATCAAAACTTGATAAATGAAAGCAATAATCTTTACTTATTCATTCTCCTTCACAGGATAGTAAAATAAATATATATGTATCTACTCAGTAGTGTTGAATGAATGAAACAAGGGTTAAAACTTCTGAATAGTTAAATGATGCATACTTAAAATTTTAGCACTATGTTCACAGTACAAGAAACATTTAAACTGAATGGGAAGAATTATTTGTATTTAAACAGTGTTTTTACCCTGACCTAGTCCCCAACCCTGAAGTGTTGTATAACACAGAGAGGGGAAACACACACACAAATCTATCTCTCTCTCTCTCTCTCTCTCTCTCTCTCTCTCTCTCTCTCTCTGTCTCTCTCTCTCACATACTGATAATGTCTTTTGTGACAGCCATCAGTATTTACATTGGTCTACTTGATTACTGACAACCAGCCCATTTATTGTCATTCTTACCTGAGTCAGCACTGGGAGCCAGCTCCATTTCAGAAGTTGCAGCCTTCCAGGATTTATGTTCAGGAAAATCTACCGTCATACTTTCACCATCAACAGCTGTAGAGGCAGAAAAAGATGATGTTTACCATACAAAGTTAATACATATTGAGAGTAATAGTTACATTTATCTAATAGTATGAATGACTGTAAATGTTCTTACCTGTAACCACACCAACACTCTGGCGAGAGGCTCTTCCCCAGTTGTATTTTGGAGTGGTAACAGAGTCTTTCACCCTGACCCGGTCTCCAACCCTGAAGCGTTCTATGACATGGAGAGACACACATGCAGTAAACAGCTTCCTTTCTCCCAACTCGACTGTAACCCAGCATTGCAAACATGCTACTAGGTGGCTATAAGGAGTTTATTACTTATTAGACTTGTAGATACTTTGGACACAAAACACTTCTCACATAATCAGCTACATACAGTGTCAGGGGATATTTTTGGCAAGTTTGATTTTTGGCCAGATCACTGCCTTAATAGCATACTGAACAACAATCCTATACCCAGTCCAGTCATTATCATAGGGTCACCATAATGGTCTTACCTAAGTCAGCACTAGGAGCCAGTTCCATTTCAGACACCGCAGCCTTCCAGGATTTATGTTCAGGAAAATCTACTCTCATACTGTCACCATCAATAGCTAAACAAGAAGAAACAGTTTGAAACAGCTGAAGCAGCTTTAGTGTAACTGATATGATCACTTAATGAAGGACTGTGAATCACAGTTACATTTCTCCAATTGAATAAATGACTGTAATTTTTCTTACCTGTAACCACACCAACACTTGCGTTAGAAGCACTTCCCCACTGGTATTTTGGAGATGTAACGGAGGCTTTCACCCTGACCCGGTCTCCAACCCTGAAGCGTTCTTTAACATGGAGAGAGCAAAAAATGATTCCACTAAAGAAACAATTATCTCAAGATCCCAGATAATCATGCAGTAAAAATTGTCACTTATAATTACTGTTTTAGTCTTGCTTCTCTGTATCATATGCTAAAAAAGGAAATATTTTACAAGAATTACTAGACATGCGCGCGCACACACACACACACACACACACATACACGCACACACACACACACACACACACACAAACTCTCTCTCTCTCTCTCTCTCTCTATCTCTCTCTCTACATACATATATATATATATTCCATTTGTTCTAAACATGGCATGTTTTTAAATGGCAAGTGTTTTTATTACAGTAGTGGAAACTTGGAACATTATTAGGCCTACTGATAATGTCTTTTGTGACAGCCATCAGTATTTATATTGGTCTACTTGATTACTGACAACCAGCCCTGAAAAATACATTTTTGCTGAGCTCTAGTCACCAGTTATTGTCATTCTTACCTGAGTCAGCACTGGGAGCCAGCTCCATTTCAGATGTTGCAGCCATCCAGGATTTATGTTCAGGAAAATCTACCGTCATACTTTCACCATCAACTGCTGTAGAGGCAGAAAAAGATGATGTGTACAGTACAGAGTTAATACATATTGACAGTAATAGTAATAGATTATGATGAACTGAGTCACAGTTACATTTTTCTATTAGTGCAAATGTTCTTACCTGTAACCACACCAACACTCTGGCGAGAGGCTCTTCCCCAGTTGTATTTTGGAGTGGTAACAGAGTCTTTCACCCTGACCCGGTCTCCAACCCTGAAGCGTTCTATAACATGGAGAGACACACATGCAGTGAGCAGCTTCCTTTCTCCCAATCACACTGTATACATACACTAAACCTTGGTGTGGTCCACTGGTTAACACACAGCAAGAGTGAAGGTTGTGGGTTCAAACCCACATCTGGCTAAACCTTTAACCTCCCGACCTGGTCTACTGGTTAAAGTACCATGCTGCAAGAGGCAAGGTCACAAGTTTGAATCCAACTATGAATAAGTTTGGGGCAGCTGGTGATTAGTGAATTGCCCCTGCAATCGGAAGGTTGTGGGTTAAAGTCCCATGACTGCCAATGTCACCACCGAGGTCTGCTTGATCAAGGTAGTGTCCCTATGCGCTTCTACCTAGCTGCTGTGTAACTGGCTGCCCACTGCTTTACTTGGGTGAATCGGTTAAATGCAGATTTTTCACACTGCGTGCTGTGGTGTTTTCATGTGTGACGAAAATAGCCACTTTACTTTTTTACACTAAACTGTTCCACATAATACACCCTGTAAACACCCTGTATTCAGTTTTATACGGTACCTTTTTCTTAACCTGTTGCTGCTTCTTACCATTTTTGCTTAATTGCTTCTTACTATTTACCTTAATCTTTGAGGTCCTTTGCACTTTTGCACACTTAATACTCTGCTGCGAGAAAGTCTGTAATAATGGTGTATTTGCTCACACTACTGTTAGTGGGAGTTACTCTTAGGTATTGTTACTGCTGCTGTTGACTGCACAGCATGTTGCCATGTCCTGTGAAGTATTGTAATGTTGTTCTTGTGGGGGGGTTTTTTTGCACTCTCTATTTATTTCTGTCTTGTCTGCACTTGGGTAGTATTGTGATGTTTCTGTTTTTGTTCTTTGTGTTGCACTGTGATCATGGAGGAACACGGTTTCCTCTCAATGTGTACTGTGTATATGATTGAAATGACAAACACCAACTTGAATTGATTTGACTTGAATGGAGAGAAAAAATATGTTACATATGTCCATAAACTAGGAACAGGGAATGTTAATGTATTTTCAAAATAATTAAATTCTAGCCTAACATATAGTTGAAAAGCACAGATAAGCTAAATGAATGCAGGACAATATTTCAATTCATCTTTGTTTTGCAGCAAAATGGCCATCACCAATGTTCAATCCATGTGTCTCTAACAGAATTTCTTATGTGGTTTATGTCACTGAATGACATAATATGTTTACAGCATTTTGCAGGCACAAAGCAACTTCCATTCCCTAACTATAGGGGCAGTCTCCCTGGAGCAACTTGGGGTTAAGGGGCTTGCTCAGGAACGCAGTGGTAGTATGCTGAAGGTAGGATTTGAATCCATGATACCCTGGTCCAGAGGCGAGTATCCTACCCACTAGATCACCACCAACATACTGATAAAAATAGTAGCAAATGGAGGGGAAAAAAGGAGGTTTCAATATAGTGGCTAGTAATGTTGATACAAAGTTTTGTCCATTTTTATAGATACAAATAATTTAGTGTCAGAAACCAGCTTAGTATATCTGTTTTTAAATTACTAATCAAAATGATCCATTCTGACCGATCATAACATTAATACCTGGTTCAAAAATAAAAACTCCATAATCAGTCCAGTCTTTATCATAATGTTACCAAAATCATCAGTCTTACCTAAGTCAGCACTGGGAGCTAGTTCCATTTCAGAAACTGCAGCCTTCCAGGATTTATGTTCAGGGAAATCTACAGTCATACTTTCACCATCAACAGCTGCAGAAGGAGAAAAAAAAGCTTATTAACTATATTGGATTGAAACAGATTTAGTGTTATTATTATATTTACTTTATAAAGAACTGCCACTGATATATTTTTGTAATAATGCAAATGACCGGAATTGTTCTTACCTGTAACCACACCAACACTCCGGCGAGAGGCTCTTCCCCACTCATATTTTGGAGTAGTAACAGTGGATTTCACCCTGACCCGGTCTCCAACCCTGAAGGTTTCTTTAACAAAGTCATAAAAATAGTTGATTGATTGCAGCAAAGAAACACATTTTGCTGCATTTTAGAGAATATTCATGAGAGTGCAGAAATATTTTGTTAGCTTTTTATAACTTTTTTACATTAATTAAACTGCTTATTTCTGTCATGTGGTGGAAAGACATGAATCTCTATAAAACAGTATTTAGCAGACATTCATTCTGAAGTAACTGTCATTTATAAATGAAGATTTGAACCCCTAATATGTATATAATTATCATAAACCTTTTGAATGGTCCAGACTTTCAGGAATCAGCAATGTAATAACTTTTTTCATTTTGCAGGGTTTTTTTTTTTTTTTTGCAGTTTTCTCTGTATTTACTGAGAAACAATCCTTAGTATGGGTGAATAAAATAGGAACTTACAAGTTTTCATCTTTGTTTTCTATCTCTTCTTTAATAGAAATGTAAGATAGATAAATATTTTCTTAATTAAAGTAATTAAAGAAAGCAATTAAATAGAAAATACAACACTGGCAAATTGTTTTAAAAAACCTTATATTATCTAAACAATAAATGATTCTGAAAGGAATAATCAGATAGCCATTGTGCATTTTACTTCACTAATTCAAATGTGTACACTGGTCACACACAAATTAAATATATTACGCCTTTTTGCCTTTCAAAAACCAGGAATCTCAACCAGCCCTACAAATACATTTTGGTACATTTTTGGTCCAGTCTGTCAGTTTTACCTGAATCAACACTGGGAGCCAGTTCCATTTCAGATGTTGCAGCCATCCAGGATTTATGTTCAGGAAAATCTACCGTCATACTTTCACCATTGACTTCTACAGAGGCAGAATAAAGCAGTTGTTTACTTAATAGGATTGACACAAATTGAGTGTAATAGATACATTATAATTATACCTAACACCTGTAAGTAATTGTTTCATTTGTGAGTTTAATTGTGTAAAAGACTGTAGACGTTCTTACCTGTAACCACACCAACACTCTGGCGAGAGGCTCTTCCCCAGTTGTATTTTGGAGTGGTAACAGAGTCTTTCACCCTGACCCGGTCTCCAACCCTGAAGCGTTCTATAACATGGAGAAAGGAAGTTACGTTTTCCTTGTGAAGACAAATATCATTGAAGATATCAAAACTCGTGGTCAGAAATTCTAAAAATAAAAGATAATGAATGAAAATGTTCAAATTTACTTTAATAGATAAAAATACAGATATAGACTGGCAGGTAATTTAAACCACAGAAAGTGACTCTATAATTTAAATTACTTACTAACATGTTCAGGTGAGCTAATAAGTGACAATAAGTTAACTTTGGATACCAAACACTTCTCACCCAACCAGCTACGTTCAGGGTGAAGGATAATTGTGCAAATTTGATTTTGATCCAAATCACTTCCTTTATACCATAATGGACAACAATCCTATACCCAGTCCAGTCATTATCATAGGGTCGCCATAATAGTCTTACCTAAGTCAGCACTAGGAGCCAGTTCCATTTCAGACACCGCAGCCTTCCAGGATCTATGTTCAGGAAAATCTACTGTCATACTGTCACCATCAATAGCTGTAAAAGGGGAAAGACAGACACTATTTACTATTTATTTTTTAAAGTTAAAAAAAATAGATTTAGTGTAATGATTATAGTTGCTTAATGAAGGACTGTGAATCACAGTTACATTTCTCCAATTGAATAAATGACTTCTTACCTGTAACCACACCAACACTTGCGTTAGAAGCACTTCCCCAATGGTATTTTGGAGATGTAACAGAGGCTTTCACCCTGACCCGGTCTCCAACCCTGAAGCGTTCTTTAACATGCAGAAAGCAAAAAATGATTCCACTAAAGAAACAAATATCTCAAGATCCCAGATAATCAGGAGAGCTGGTTTATTATCTAAGCAGTTAAAATGATCACTTATTTTAGTCCTGCTTATCTGTGTGTCATATGTCAACAGTAAACATAGAAATTATTTTTCAAGTTTACAATTTTCCTAGACATGCATTTTGAAGAACTGATAATGAAGGAAATTACCCCTACTGGCTGGTCCAGATGTTCATTTTTACTCTTATAACGTAAACACTTCACATTATTTTACATTATAGTAATATGCCATTGAAATATAAATGTCTGCTTCTCTGCTTCTAAAATAAGCAAATAAAAATGTATTTACACTAGACACAAATAAACAGCAATTGTAGCATCAGCCAATTAGTTAAATAAGTGTTCTATTACAGTAGTGGAAAGGTCTAATACTAATAGGTCTACTTATAACATCTTTACTAATAACAAGTACACTGTAGATCATTAGCTAATATTGATACATTTTCTGTCGCTAAATATTCCCTTTATAGGAAATGCAATGCAGTGGACAGTGTTTCTACCTTTAATTGATTTTGAACAGAACCAGATAATCATTCGAACATGCGGTTGGCACATGCTAACAGGTAATTGGCCTTGAGGCAAAATGAGAAAATAAATAACTTTGCACACACCCATCTTGGTTGATCAACTACATTCGAGGTGAGAGGAAATTTGGATGTTTGGCCAAATAATGACTTTAATAGCTGGCTAAAGCTCAAATGTCCCACAATGAGTTAAAGTCATTATCTATGTGTCAACAATAGCCAGTCTTACTTTGTCTAGTATTTTGTTGGTTTTGTGTTGTATCATTGTCCAGGAGAAATGTTGTTTAATTTAACCATGTCCCAGTGTTTCTCAACCCCAGTCCTGAAGGAACCCTGCTTTGTTTTCACTCAACATACCCACTTCAGCTTAGTGAGAGGGTGCTAATGGGCAAATTAGTTGGATCAGGTGTGCTGGAAGAAGTGAAAGCACTCAAATGTGCAGGGCAGGGTTCTTCCAAAGCCAGAGTTGAGAAACTCTGGTGTACATGGCTGAAATGACCAAAAAACCCTACTTGACTGCTTTACCTGATTCTTACCTGAGTCAGTACTGGGAGCTAGTTCCATTTCAGAAACTGCAGCTTTCCAAGACTTATGCTCAGGAAAATCTACAGTCATACTTTCACCATCAACAGCTACAAAAGGAGAAAAAAATAAGATACAACAAATATAGTGTATTACTTAATGAAGAACTGGGAGTCACCATTCTATAAATGACTGTGTAAATGGCTGTGAATGTTCTTACCTGTAACCACACCAACACTCCGACGAGAGGCTCTTCCCCACTCGTATTTTGGAGTAGTGATAGAGGATTTCACTCTGACCCGATCTCCAACCCTGAAGCTTTCTACAACATGTTTAAAGAAGTTCCCATTTCAGCAAAGAAACAAATCAATCAAAATATTTCAGATGTTAATAATTCATCTAGGCAGGCATCTCAAAATGTCAATTAGTAAATTTGATCCCTGCTTGTCTGAATGTGTTTTGTTAGTCTGACAGTGGGTCCAGACCTTATTTCATTACTGTTATACACTCACCTAAAGGATTATTAGGAACACCATACTAATACGGTGTTTGACCCCCTTTCGCCTTCAGAACTGCCTTAA
>JBBIGB010271653.1:0-13725 GCA_037577075.1 Alestopetersius hilgendorfi
TGTTTTAGTTAAGGGTGGCTTCAAAATATTATGCCTGAACTTTTAGCCAAGCAGACTCACAAGTAGACATCTGGGTTATCAATATATGATTGAATAAACAGAATATGAATTAACTGTCATGTTTTGGGGTTTTTTTCAAAATCAAACTGAACTGTGCTTGGGACAGTCATGCCATGAGCTTTTTCTAGTTTGGCCCTAAATTGTAAACCAGTGGAAGATTTATCCAATGAATACTCTATATGTTCATATAAAACAGCACTTTCTGAACAATATCACCACAGTTTTGACATATTTTTATATGAATTGCTTATCTTTGACATATTGGACCAAAAAAAGGCCATGTCATTTCAACCACCCATAATCTTGCTCTTGCGTTTTTATGTATGCCAGCATCTTCTGTACCATGTGAAAGGCCGGAGAGGTTGTGTCAAAAAAAAGGAATCACTTAAAAACAAAACTGTTTAGAATCTGTCCTTCAGTGCATTCTTTCTAGTTCCACAAGCACTTTCACTGTCCTCTGCCTGCTTAAACCCTTGCCATTTTCCTGAAGTTACAGAAAAACATTAAAAACATTATTACACAACCTGTCATATCATATGATACTACCATTTTGTGAAAATTTACACACAGTAGTATTTATAGTATTTTACTATACACATATGCAATAATTTATGTAGAGAAATTATTTGGTCATACATTTTTTGCAATTGAATATACACCTGGGCAGTAGGTGGGTTCGTGTGCACATGAAGTGCAAGTCAACCGATGTCACCGTCGACCATTTGAGCCTCCCTCTTCTTCCTATTGGTCTTTACCTGTGTATATATTAAAGCTTTACACCAATCAGCGGGCTTCGCGCGGAATTTCGAACTCTGTTCAAAAGTCTGGTAGCCATAAGCCGCGTATCCCTCCGCTGTTTCAAATCAACAATATAGTGCCCCATAGTTTTGTAAATCTCATCGAAGTTTAAAAAGCTTATAATTCATATTTTTTGCATGTTTTGTGTGATTGCGCTCAAACTACAATTTAACCCCAATGGAGTTAGTACCTTCGTTATGTTTTAATATTTTGCTTTTGTGGCGGTAGGATATCATTGCCGCTTACTGCGGTGCAGTTGGTAGATCCGGCAGACAGTAGCGGTTAGTTTAAGATGCTGATGGCGGATAGTTGTTATTTTTCGCAAATGTTGCATTGAACACGGATTAAAATCTTCTCTTTTAAGATCAGTTTTTAAGGTAAGTACACGTTGTCTTTGAAGGTTTTTTAAAGACAGCAAAAAGTATTCGTTCGTGCTTTTGGTTTTCGCGAGAGCTAACGGTAGCAACTCGTGCAGTTGAGACGGAAAGTCACAGTACTAATGCCTGTATATATAAGTTGTTTTTAAACTTTATAGCCCTGTAACTGGAATTGGATTTTAAGGTAATTACAGACCGTTTTATTAACATGTGTTTATTTGGGTCCAGACCACCCATGCATATTTGTAGTGTAAGCAGAATGGAGCATTTAAATCACTCTTGGCTCATGTTACTGTTTAGATTAATAGTGGGAAATAGAAATAAATATCACCATATTTATTGATTCTACAGTTTAACAAACCTGCAGCAATTTTGGTCATGTAGAGCACACAACTGAATATTCACCGAGAGCAGACACGTGTGTAAATACTTAACAGTACTCAAAGGGTAGATAGTTGTCCAGGTTGTAATAGTGACTACATTTTTGTTATAGTGCATCTTGTCCGTGCATAGAACCCTGTCTGTCTCTGCTCTAAGTAATTATTGCCTGTGGCATGTTACAGGATAGTAAGGCCATCTACACGTGCTTAAAATGAATTAGACATGTCCTGGGACCAGTAATGTGACTTTGGGTATGAATGATTCGAGTTGTGCGGGTTTAATATTCATAATTACATGTATATTGTTTCTCCCATCAGGTGAGTTAAATATGCCTCTCCTCGGCAAGATAGTGGTAATCAAAAGAAACGGTGCAGATGGGACAGAGTTTCCACTTACAGCCTCCTGCCTGTTCGGAAGGTTAGTGACCCAGACGGGAAAACTACACTGATTCTGTACATTTGCTTGCTCGTGTGTTGTATTGTAAATCGTCTGTTCTGAGTCTTTCTTCAACAACTGACCGTGCCTCAGCTGGGAGGAGCTGGTCCGTTTGACGTCAAAAAAAAGCTACAGAATGGCTTTCTGGCCCATCCTCGTTTCCTATAGGCCCATGTGCTACAATCATTTGAAAATTGAACACGTCAAGTTTGCACTGCACACTCAAACTTGTGATCATTAACCTGTTTTCTCATTTTTAGGAAGCTGGACTGTGATATCCGCATTCAGATGCCACAAGTGTCCAAAGAGCACTGCAGAATTGAGCTGAATGAAAACAAAGAGGTAAACTTGGACTATAGCATAAGCATAGCATAAAAAACATATACAGGGCTGCAGAGTCAACCTAAATATTAAATAACCTTTCAACACACTTTTATTTAGGGGAAAAGCATGTTTGACACATTTCTTACATTTCTTTACACTTTGGATTTTTGAATTTGAAGAGGGTGGGTGAATCAAGGCTTTGAAAGTTTTTGCATATAAACAGATGGCAGTAATTGAAAGTGCTTGAATTTACATGTTTTTTGCAGGGAAGGGGTTAAAATTATTTAAAAAAAACAAAGCGGGTGATTGATTCAACTTGGTATAAAGATGGAAATTTCAAATCTAAATTTGAAATTACACATCTACAAAGCAAATTTAGTGTTTTAAAGTTAAATGACAGACAAAAACCCAATGGATCAAGCATCTGAGTTCCAATACATTTTCTGCTCCTGCTGACAGCTTGTATCAAAGTCATCCCTTTACCACTAACACAAGACTGTGTGTTGGAAAACATCTTGTGGCAGATAGATGTCTGTTAATGCACCATTTTTATTAATAAAACACTGCATCATTGTGTGAGTATTTAAGTTACAATATTTCTCTTTTGGTCTGTTTTGTTTTACAGCTCATTTTGACTAATTTGAGCTCTGTGAACCCAACACGCATCAATGGGAAGGCTCTTCAGCAGTCTGAACGTTTGAAAGACGGTGATCTAATCACAATTATTGATCGTTCTTTTAGGTATGTGGCTGCCTTGTTTTGTTTTGGGGGGAGGGTTGTTTCCTAAATTATATTTAACTTTGGAAAGTAATTTGAAAAAACATCAAGGTTCTTATGATAAATTTGCTTCCTTGCATGCAGGTTTGAGTATCCGCCTCCACCAACTCCTAAGAAAAAAAGATTGTCCACTTCTGAGAAAGGAGAAACTGTCAAGGTGAGATTTATACTTACCAGTAGATAAATAGTAATTTTGGTGTGTTTTTAGCCTTTATTTTACTAGGCATTACATTAAGAACTGTTTTAACTTTACAATTATAGCCTGGCAGGTCCCAGAAAAACACAAAGATGAACATAAACCACATAAAAATAATAAAAAGAATTAAAACTTTTTTTAATTTGTTGTAAATGGGCCCTTGAAAACCATACAAAATATAAATGTATCCTGTTTTAAAGATTTTTGTAGTGAATGCCACTGGGAGCAACATTAGAATAACATCAGGCCAAAGGAGGTGCTAGATGTAGGTTACTTTATTCTTATCTAAAGAGACCATGTATTGTACATGATGATGGAAATTGTTTGTAATAACTAAGTTAAATAGTGGGGTGACTAGCCAAAGTGTTTTAATCATATAAATGAATGAACAAATTTTACAATGAGTCTGCAAGGAGGGCCAATTGGCTTATGAATGCAAAAGTCAGCAGTGTGTCAAAAGGGGCTAATGTAACTTTTGTAACAAATAATATAGCAAAGTGATGGATTGCATCAAGTGTTCCTTTGCCAGTTGTTCTATAGATTCTATTAAAGCTGGAGAGTGTATCTAACCAGATAACCAGATAGGTATTTGTAAATGGTAACCTGCTCGGGAATATTTCATATCTCTGTGGGTGATATACATGTTAAAGGGAACTACAGTGCTTTTCTGACCAAACATAACTTTAGCCTTGTCAGTGACTAATTTAGGTTATTAAATGCCTGCTGTATTTTCAGAAAACTCTACTGAAGGAGTTTTATTACCATGTTAGCAGAAGGACCAGTGGCGTGGAGAATTGTCAACGTATAAAAGAATTGAGATGTTGACATCATTGGATAAATCCTTAGCACATTTGGGAAAGAGTATGGCCAAGTATTGAGACTTGGGGAACAACTGAATATACTTGAAAAGCTTAAGAGTGATGGCAGGCTAGTGTTACCCTATTGGCAAGGAAAAACAAGCCAACAAGTGACTATGCTATTTTGTCTTTTGATCCACATCAAAAGCTTTCACAAGGTTAAGAAAATATTGCTGCACAGTTATGTTCAGTCTGCAGTGTAGTTGTAGTGTCTTTTTTTTTTTTTTAACAGCAGTGAATCATATATAACCTGAGATGAAAAACTTGACTGAGCACCGTATGTAAAAGTGACCTTTCTGTCACCACAGCACACAATTTTTGTTCTCTGCATTTAACCCAATCACCAAGCGAAGCAGCCGTCAGCCCCAAACGGCTGAAACGGATAATTTTTTAATTTTGGTGTGTACCAGTTAATTAATGTAGGTACTTTGAGTACTAGAGCAGCTTTTTATTGTTTTTCCCAATCTTTAAAATGACCTCTGTTCTATTGTTTCACAGGTATTGCAAGACCAACAGGTGAGGAGCACCCCTGGACCTACAGACAAAAAGAAGTCCGAACACTCAGGTTAGTGCTTAATAAGGAGTGTAGGTACACTCACTGCAGACCAGAAGTTTGGTCCCACAAATGAATAAACGATGCTTTTCAAAATTATTACAAGAAAACATCAGAAATAATTAACTCTTCAAAAATATAACTAGTGTGTGGGCCCAAACCTTGCATATGTTGTTTTTATTTTAATATTAGAATTGGATATTTTGAGCACAGAAGGAGACAGTTTTGTTTCACTTTCTGATAGTAGTAATGCCAGTAAAAACATGGTAGAATACATACATGTTAAAACAAGACGGTAGTCCAGCCACCTGTTATAACAAAGACAAATTTTTTACTTTTTATTTATTAGTTAAGTCCTGTATTGAAATTCTAAAACAATAACTGTCATGTGTTTTTGTAGACAATTGTTTGAAAGATGGATCCAATCTGCCATCTCTGGATCAGAGCATGGAGTCTACAAAGGGAGAGGACAGTCTACAGGGCAAACCAAACACAGACAGTACCATGTCTCCCTTCTCTGAGCTCTACCATATGGTCAAGAAAGATCTGGCCTCCAAATCACCATGGAAAGCGGCAGCTCAGCCCAAGTCCCCTATCTCAAGGCCTCAAGATAACAGGGAGACACCTAAAAAGCTTATAGGCTCTGAGAATGATAAGCCTGCCACCCCAAAATCGGTTAAAAAGAATCGTAGATCGTCAACTGCCAAGGCTGTTGACAGCGGTGTCTCTGATGCAGCTGAAATCTCCAACACAGAAGATCCAGTTGAGAGCCCTCCTGTGGGCATACAAGCAGCTACACCAGCTGTTCAAGATACTCCTGTAAAACAGAAGAGGCGGTCATCAAGCTCCATCGCCCCCACGTTGTTGGAGGCTAGCTGCACACCTGTCTCTCAGAAGAAAAATCCTCAAGTGACCCCACAAAAGTTCAGTGCTAATGAGGTGGCAGAACAAATCCTGTCCGTGCATTCAAGCACTGAGAAAACACCCAAGACCCCGAAAGGCAGCAGTGTAGCATCTCCGCCTCAGAGCCAAGGAGCGACCCCTAAAACCCGTACATCTCCCCGGACGTCTTCAGGACCAAAGACTCTTAGCACAAGCAAGTCCCAAATACCAGTCTCGCAGCCTGAAGAGTCTGAAGCCAAGCAGACTCTCAGAACATCTCCACGAGCAAATGCAATCAAAAAGCTTCAAGTCCAAGATGTGGTGCATGAGCTTGTGACCACACCTGCTTCTGATGTCAAAAGTAAGATTGCAACACCCTATGGAATTCTAACAAACAAGTGACTACTTGTATCCAGTAGAATTTTAACAAGTTGTAAATAACATGACTGTAGAAGATAAACATTTACAGTGTTTGGGAAACAAAGCTTTTGTACCACCTCTATTTGAAATCAGATACTAGTAAGTTAAATGACAAATGGTTAATTGGGTAGCTTTTAATTTAATGATACAGTATTTTGGGTTCTGTAGCTGGCTCTCTGCTTATAAACAAATGAATAATCTAAAAAAGTAACAATAGCTATGTATATTAATTAAGAAACACTGGAAATTACGTTTTAGTGCTCATTGTCTTGGCAGAGATTTTTCAAATTTAAGGATCCTCTCAAATTGTATGAAGCCTTAATATAAATCTGATCTTAGCAACACAAACACATTGAGACAGCTACATTTTCTCAGAGGCTACTCAAATGTATGTGTCCTGGATTGACAAACCCTTCTTGTAATAGAATAGGTATGTCTCTTTACAGTCGAATACAATAATACTTCTCATTATGCAGGTATTGGTCGAGTCTCCAGTAGGAAGCATAAGCGTGATGATCTGCACGTTCCTGTGCCCAAGAGGAAACGGGTGTCTTTTGGTGGTCAGCTGAGCCCTGAACTGTTTGACAAACGTTTACCACCCAACTCTCCTCTCCGTCGTGGGGCAACCCCTGGAAGACGCAGCCTGGGTCTCTCTCAGAAACCCCAATCTCTTTTAAGACGAGCATCCACCATTGGTCTAATGGTAAAACTTGACATGGCCTATTAAAACATTTGGAGCAGCCTTATAATTGTATTCTGTTGTGCAAAACTGACATGCCTCCTTTTCCATAGGGTTTCCAGCTTGACAAAGCTCTTCCTGAGCACCTATCTAAGAGTGCATCACGTAAGGCCTCACCAGCAAAGACTTCTCCTGCAAAGAAGTCCTCCTCCACAAAGTGTAAAACTCCATCACCAAAAAATCAAAAGACCCCACCCAAGACCCCTACATCACCCTCAGTCCCTGCAACCCCCAAATCTGCTAAAAGAGTCTCAAATTCATCAGATAGGACACCGCTGGCAAGTGATGGATCAGTTATTCAGACACCTTCAGTGCGGGGTCGCTTTTCAATTACACAGATCACCACCCCGTCACCTGATAAAGAGGTAGTAAAAAATTCCGATTCTGCAACTGAAGTGTCTCTGGAATGTGTGACCCCGAAGAGGTCTTGTAGGAGGAGCAACATGAAGTCATCTGCTCGAAAGACCCCGAAGAGTGCACTGAAGAGTGCTTTTGAGGTTATGCGTTCACGACGCAGTGGTGCTTCATGTGCTAATTTGAAAGGTAAAGTGTTCTATATTTCAGTGCTTTAAACTTCAGTGTTGCTGTAGTTATTCCACATTATTTAATTGTTTTTGTGGGCTTTCTTATGCTTGTTTTAAGTTGTCGGTTCCTGGGCTGACATTGTGAAGTTCGGACAGATTAAACCACAGGTGGAACGTGGCACAAAGAAGACTGCTACCAAGCAAAAAGCAGCCAAGCAAACTAAAACAGTGAAATCTAAGGTAACTTGTGCAATTTGGCACCTGACTAAATATAATTAAAGCAAATATTTAATTTTAGTGCTTTGCTTTTTGGGTACTGAGTGAGATGTCAATGTGTCTTCTTTCAGACCCCTGCACGCAGACTGAAAAATGATACCAGCACTGGACATGCAGACTCTCCAGCCACCATTGTCATAGGCAAAGCCTACTTGAGGGCTGCTCAGCCTGTTGGTGCTGCCCCGAAAATGGTATCCAATGTTGCACTGTTTAAAAAGGACATGAAAATGGACGAGGATCTTACAGGTACAGTTAATCTTGCAGTGAATTTTCTACTTAGTTTTAATGCACTTTTTTCCGATTTTATATATTTTTGCTTGGTTGCAGGTGTTGCGGACATATTCAAGACCCCAGCTAACAGAAAACAAAGTCTTTCTAATGGTGAATATCCAGAAACCCCTCTTGGATTTCCTGTTAGCTCTCTGCCTGAAATGTCAGTGATTAACACTCCTGAAGAATCTGGTAAGTGAAAATAACTTTCAGTGCATTGCTTTATATCAGTAACTTTTTAAATGTTTACTGAAATGCTTACTCAGTTGTAATCCTCCTATGACAGGTGAAATGTTGGTGTCCCCCATGAGTGTTGCGTCTACTGTCAAACTTGGACGTTACAACAGTGAAGCGGTAACTCGTCTACTTCAAGACCAGGATTCTGGTTCAGTTAATGAAGATGGTTCTCAAATGGATGACTCCAATAACCTCACTGCCAATGGGGAGGAAGAGACTGGGCCTCAGATGATGGTCCGAACACCACAACTGAAACCAGCACCGTTGGAATGCCTTACGGGTCTCAAGAAACTCATGAGAACACCCAAAGAAAGGCCTGAGCCTATAGAAGACTTAAGAGGCAAGTTACTTAAGACACCCAAGGAGCCAAAACCAACACAGGAAGATAATTTTGAAGGTGTTAAAGAACTTCTTAACACCCCCAAACAAAAGGAAACCCCCAAGAGGTTAATGAAAACTCCAAATGTGAGGAGCAGCCCAAAGAACAAGGCAGCGCCAGAGGAGGATCTTACTGGAGTCCAACAATTAATGCAGACTCCCAAATTAAAGGGGAACCCAGTTGAGAATGCCTTTGGGGTGAAAAGACTAATGACAACTCCTAAGCAGAAGAGCAAATCTGTTGAAGAGGACTTTACAGGCATTCAGCAAATGATGAAGACGCCCAAACAGAAAAACAAATATGTTGAGGATGACCTGACGGGCCTTAAGCAGATGATGAAGACCCCTAAACAGATAAACGAACCTGCTGAAGACCTGACAGGCATTCAGCAGAAGACAAAGACACCTAAACAGAAAAATACACCCGTTGAGGAAGATCTGACAGGCATTCAGCAGATGATGAAGACACCTAAACAGACAAACGAACCTGTTGAAGATGATCTGACAGGCATTCAGATGATGAAGACACCCAAACAGAAAAATACACCTGTTGAAGATCTGACAGGCATTCAGCAGATGATGAAGACACCTAAACAGACAAACGAACCTGTTAAGGATGACCTGACAGGCCTTAAGCAGATGACCCCTAAACAGATAAACGAACCTGCTGAAGACCTGACAGGCATTCAGCAGAAGACAAAGACACCTAAACAGAAAAATACACCCGTTGAGGAAGATCTGACGGGCATTCAGCAGATGATGAAGACTCCTAAACAGAAAAAAACACCCGTTGAAGAAGACCTGACGGGCATTCAACAGATGATGAAGACACCTAAACAGAAAAATACACCCGTTGAGGAAGATCTGACAGGCATTCAGCAGATGATGAAGACTCCTAAACAGACAAACGAACCTGTTGAGGATGGCCTGACAGGCATTCAGATGATGAAGACACCCAAACAGAAATATACACCCATTGAGGAAGACCTAACAGGCATTCAGCAGATGATGAAGACTCCTAAGCAGAAAAGACAGGCAGTTGAGGATTTGTATGGAGTGACAAGGTTACTTCAGACCCCCAATGAGGGAGGAAAGCTTGTTGACCATGAGGTTGATGTTGCAGAGGTGCCACAAAATGACACAAATGAATCAGCTGAGGTACAGGATTTTATTCCAATGCTTACCTTTTGTCTCCTAAGCTCCTGTTTCTTTGACTATTAAATTACATTTTAATCATTTTGTTTACAGATGCAAGGAGCTTTCATTTCTGTAGCGTCTGATTTGGCTGTTGAAGGTGAGTTAAAGTTAGGTAAAGGCACTGTCTGGCTATGTGTTGGTTTGTAATTATGGGGGAATTATTTTTGGTAAATCTGCTATCTGAGGATGTTTCACTTTTTAAAAAAAACTGGTTTCTTTTAAAGGTGCTAATGAGGGATCTGAAGACAAAGAAAACATATGCCCAGTTGAGTGCATTGAAAATGAAACTCAAGAAGCTGTTGTCACCCAGAATAGTCCACAGATTGAAATGGCTGAAGAGGCAATAACTGTCCAGGAAGAGAAAAAGATCAGCCCAGTTAATGTGACCTGTAGTGAACAGCCTGTCCGAGTGTGTCTTTCTGAAGTTGTCAGCCTTGCTGTAGATGTTTCTCAATCGTTATCTGCTCCTAAGGAAGATGAAAAAGCTAAAAAATCTTCTCGTGCTAAGAAGCCGCAGCGTGGTGGTCGTGGAAAAACTACACAGGAATCCAAGACGGCAGATTCTGTATCTCCTGTGCAGACAGAAAGCGAGGAGGACAGTACAGCTGTGGAGACTGTTCTTCCACTCTGTGTCCCAGTGAAAGGCAGGAGAGGTAAGCACATCGTTGAAGAGCCTGTCCCCGTGCCAGATCCAGTTAGAAAGTCCTCTAGAGGAAGAATTCCAAAGTGCCAAATCAAGGACAAGGAAGAAGACCACACGCAGGGCCCGATAACTTCTCAAGATGTTGAGCAGGTGTCTAAATTTCAAAATATACCAGTAAAACCCAGGAGGGGAAGAAAAATCAAGCAGGGTGTTGCAGAATTTGAGCCGGTTTCACACATGAATGTTCCTGAGACAAAGTTTGTTGAGTCAGGAGAGGTAGAAGCCTCCTTAAAGACAACAGCCCCTGCTACAAAAGGTAAAAGGGGACAAAAGGGTAAACATGAAACAGAGAATTCACTTGTCATCTCTCATCCACAAGAGGCAAAAATGCCGGAAGCTGCAGATAAAGATGATGTGCAAGAGAGTGCTGAGCTTCAGTCTTCTGCAGTGGTCAATGCTCCTGTTAAAACCAATACAAGAACACGGAGGGGCAGGCTAACAAAGAAAGAAACCCAAAAAACCGCACACATTCAGGAAATTACCAAACCTGCTTCAGATATTGTGGAATTAGGTGTTATAAGCTCTGCTGTAGTGGTGACTGAAGAACCACAAATGTCTGTGAAGCCAGGACGTGGAAGGAGGGCAAAACCAGGTAGTTCAAAAGACCTTTTGGCAGTAGATGAAGCAAAGACTGTTGCTGAGGATGTGCCAGTTGAATCTGGACAGAAACCAAAATGTTCTACAGTCAAGTCTAAACATCTAAGCACTGAGGAAAGGGAGATTGCTGATGACCAGCCAGTTATTGCAGAAGTCCCAGAGTCTGCAGAACATGTGGGTCCTGTGGTGAAAAATGTAAGAGGTGGCAGGAGGACAAGGCAGCCAAAAGCAGCTGAGCCAGATGTTCAGAATAAATCTGAAAAAAAAGATGTTCAGGATAAATCTGAAGTTAACAGTGATGTCGTAGAACAGTCTGAAGTCCCTGCTAAATTGGTACGGGGGAAGAGGAGAGTTATCAAGGATGAACCAGAACCCCCTCTGAAAAGAGGACGCCGTGCTGCTGCTGCTGCAGTTGCAGTACCTCCTCCTGTTGTCAAATCTATTCGTGGCAGAAAAGCTGCTGTAAAAGCTGAACAAGAGGAAGCTGCAGAAGAACTGGCCACCGACACCAAGCTGGTGGTGTCAGACCCTGTTGAAACTCTGGTTTCCCAGGCAAGCTCTGAAGGGGCAGTTAATGCAGAAGATGGTGCCAGTGAGGTATTAACTAGAAGAGGAAGAGGGAGACATGCAACAAAAGAGAAGGTTTCAATAACAGAAAATTCTGTCAAAGTGGAAGACACAATAGTCAAGCGGTCAGAAGCTGGTATTGAAAATAAAAGGAAAACCTCTAAGAAAGCAGTCATTTGGAATTCTGATCTAGTGACCTGGAAGAATATTGAAGAGTTGGACCCTCCTGCAGCTGAGGAAGAACCCCAAATATCTAATAAAAAGGAATCTGAGGCTCCTACTAATGAAGAGCTGTCCACCTCCAAAAACAGTCAGTCTGTGGATCTACCAGTCAAAGGCCGCAGAGGGCGAGTGGCAAAGAAACAAAATGAACCACTTACAGAGACCACTGCTGAGAATGCTGCCCCAGTTGTCAGGAGAGGAAGAGCTGGTGCTTCATTAGTTTCCAAGTCAGATGAAGTTCCAGCCTGCCCAAAAAGGGGAGCCAAAAGAAAGGGAATTGATGATGCAGCTGTTATGACTGTGGTGTCCTTACCAAAGAGAAGAAATGGGAAAGCTGCTAGTCCTGAAGCTCAATCAGAAGCAGCCGCACCTAGCAAAAGACGTAAGGCAGCAGCCAAGGAGGTACCAGAAGAAAGCCCTGTAGCTGAAGGAGAGGTAAATGAACCTGCTTCTAAAAAGGATGGAAACAAACCTGTAAAGGGCAAACGAAAGGCAGTTCAGGAAGTGGAGTCTGTTCCTGCACAGCCTGAAGATCCTGGCTCAGGTGAATTAGTTTTATTTGCTTGAATGAAATTGTACAACATATTCTGCCTTAGTTTAAAAAAAAAAAAACTACAACCATTTAACATTGCAAAACAATGATGGACATGAGTACAATTGAATTATTCTTTGAAGACTTTTTTAGTTGCAAAAACTTCAATTGAAAAGCAGCTCAAAAGTATGGCGATCCCTTATATTGAGTCTAATCATGGCTGAATTGATCTGAGGTCATCAGTGCTGCATGGAAGAGAATGTAGAGAATTCAGTGATGGTTGGTGAGAGCAACTGGCTTAGACCAAAAATTGCTAGTAGGTGTGATTTTTGAATGCATTAAGAAACATTAAGAAGTACCAAGCTTTGAAAGGTAATGATATAAATTACTTGCCAACAACAAATTGGGTTCATGAAACCATATCTGAGAAGCAGTGGTGTGTGCAGTCACAGCTCAGTTCTGGATTTTGAACAGTTACAATTGTCCTCTTAAACTCCAGTCAGATTTAAATAATGATTACTTATTCAGTGTAACATTTTCTGTTGATTAATCATGTTTGACATCTTCATGCAGAGCCAAAAACTCGGCGAGGGACCAGAGGTCAGAAAAAAACAGGAGTGGAGACCCCTTTGGCACCAGTGAGGCGGACGAGGAGAAAGTGAAGCACTGTTGAAAATTTGTTGTAAATATTCAATTTAAAGTGTTTTTATATTTTGGGACCTTACAATTATGTTTACTTTTTACTGTTTTTTTTTTTTTTTTTTTTTTTTTCCCTTTATCTGTTTTACTTGTTCCTGTTTTTGATGTTTAAAAAATGCATTTTAGCCAAAATGTCACTTTTTTTTAAGCTTGGAAGAACTGGGGCATTTTAAAAATTGTCTTTTCAGTCACTGCCATGTTTCCATTCTTGCTTTAAAAAATTTGATTTCTTCTTACCTTTGTGTACTCTATCATAAACGCATAGTTGTCTCATTTGTTGAAAAAATACTTGAGGCTTAGTAAACGGGTATTCTTCCAAACTGTTGTCGGCTACACTGATGGTGTGTTTGGGTTTCGGCTGTGGAAACTATTTACGTCAATAAACTCCTTATTGCCTCATTTTTGGTATTTTTTTTTTAATTTAAATTATTTTCATACTTACTAATCAGTGTATGTAGACTTGTAAACATTTGTATTGTCCATGATAAGAATTTACATGTTACTAGACATACCGTTCTTCTTAAACCACTGATTTAAATTTCATGGAGAGTCTGCTCTCTTTGCTACTGCACTCTTCTGGGAAGACTTTGCAGTGAGGATTTGATCGTGTTGCAGACCTGCAAACTTGTCGCTTTTCGGCGACAATCGCCGTTTTCATTGTCATTTGGGTCATTCACGTGAATCGTGTAGAACCGGAGAGTTTTTTTGGGGGGTGGTGGTGGTG
>JBBIGB010272285.1:0-13720 GCA_037577075.1 Alestopetersius hilgendorfi
GCCAAGCTGAATCAACAGAACCACATGCTTGTGGATGCACTGAGAGAGAGGCTGTTTGCCTTCACCAGCCACATTGCCATGGATCTGGCATCTCTCAACATGCAGAGGAGCCGCGACCATGCCTTACCAGGTATATGCACACAAACAAACACACACGCACACACACACACACACACATGCATACACACACATAGATCTTCAGTCTCTGAATTTGGTGCAATTTCCTCAGAGTGAGAGCTCATAAATCTGCAGCTTTCAGAAACACGTTACATAGATGTTATCAGACACTCCTAAGCACTCCACAGCAAAAAAGATATTCTTATATGCAGATCTGAAGAAACCGTGCTGTTATCCTTTTCCCATTAGGTTATACTGCATGGCGGAAGTTCTGCAACCTCTCCACACCTCAGAACGTAAATGAGCTGGCCGTTGTGCTGAACAACACTGATCTGGCACGCAGACTGATTGAACTCTACGGAACTCCTGCCAACATTGACGTCTGGCTGGCAGGTGTGGCTGAACCGTTTGTCCCTGGTGGCCGTGTCGGACCACTCTTCTCCTGTCTCATTGCTACCCAGTTCCAGAAGATCCGTCAAGGCGACAGGTATTGTGTGGGAACAAATGGACCTTGTAGGATTGACTAAATTTACTTAAATGTTTAATTGTCTATAGCAGTGATTTTCAGTCCATAATTGAACAGTCATCATTTTGCTCTCTCTTCTTCCAGGCTCTGGTGGGAGAATCGCGGTGTATTCACGAAAAGTCAGAGAGCCTCTTTAGCTTCTGTGTCTCTGGCTCGCATTATCTGTGACAACACAGGCATCAGAAGAGTTCCTGCAGACCCCTTCCTATTTAAGTCGAACAGAGCAGACTTTATCGACTGCAACGACATCCCAGACCTTGACCTCACACCCTGGATCGAGGCTGGTAAGGCAAACGAGCGAGTGAGATCTTTTGTGCATGCAAAGTTGTAAAATCTACTGACAAAATCAAAGCTTTTACCCTTTCCTTTGGCCATGTATATATGACTAAACGCTTACCACAGTTTCACTGTTAATATTACTGCTGTTAGCAATGTCTCAGTCCTCTCCATATCTTTGTCAGCTCTCATCCCTTTCTACGGAACAGCATAGGCCAAGGAGATCAGAAACCTTAAGCTGAATTAGGATGCACATGCACACATTTACATTTACATTTACGGCATTTAGCTGACGCTCTTATCCAGAGCGACGTACATCAGTGCTTAAAAATTCCATGACTGTTTCTTACCTGAAAAACAGCTTAAATCTGAAGCAACTATTTAACCAAGATACTGCAGTCAGAGCATCTATACAACAACTGTCCAAACAATAACTAGACATTGTTAGATAGTTGCTAAGCCACCCTTTCTGTCCACTGAGAATAAGATTAAATGTTTTGTCCTCCTTGCCATTTGCTCTACTCTGGTGTTTACAGGTTTTAGCAAACACATTCTACTGGAATTCACAGCTCAGTATTTCCAGTGTATGACCGTTTTACACAGTGATTGGCTTTAGTCACTTCCTTTCCCATTAACTCCTTAGAAACCTTAAACCACAGTCCTGTTGAACTAAATTTTTTTTACCTATCTGTACTTTTCTGTCTAACCTTCTCTTAATGCTACACTGCTGTCCATAAAAGGCAATCCATGCAGTGCAGAATATAATACAGTCTTTAAGGTTTCTGTAGTGTTGGCTTACCTCTGGTTTTTGACCTTCTAGGTGAGCGTGAGAGCCACAGTGTAAACATTGGAAATGAGGTTAGCCATCCCTTATTTATTGTGAATTCTAATGAACTGATTTAATGATGAAGACTACTGCTTTAGTTGGGGTCTATTCTGGAACTCTCTTTGCTGGGAAATTCCACTGAAGACAAAAACCTTGCGCCCCACATTAATCTTCAAAGCGGTGATTCATTAACTGCACTAAGCCTTGCAGGACAGTTAATTATTCCTTTTCCACCTGCTTGCTCGTGTTGAGGATTCTCTGATTGACATCTGATTGCTTCAAGCTGTTTTTTCGGTCCATAACTGTAGCACAAATAACTAATCAGCAGTTTAACCCTTTTCAGATCCAGATGCAGAGACATTACCAGGACCCGCAGGACCTAGAGGACCTCCAGGCGAACAAGGTATGTGTATTTGCCTACTTCTTTACTTTAGACGGTTTTCTAAAACAACTTTCCTATCTGCACCTTCATATACCAGTTTTTAGCAGTCGTTTCATAGCTAAATTCTAGCTAGAAGCAAGCAGCTGCCATCTCTGCACATAATGACAATAATTCTCATCCAGAGTCTGTGGGTGGACAAAACATATTCACACTGTTCTGTCTTTTAAAAAATTAAAAATATTTTTGTGTACTTGCTGGCCAGTATACCACACCGTTTCACACAAGTCTTTTCGCATATGTGCAGGGCTGCTAATTTTCATACAAATAACACAGATCTCATGCCACACATATGTTTTCACACTACTAGCCACTCATGTTTTCACACTACTAGGCTCCCTTCAGTCCACAAATCAATAACCACAACCACCACCACCTCTACCCCCCCACATCAGCAAATCAAAAACTCATTGACAATTTTGCATATCAATCAAATGATGTTTTCTGAACAACAGACCATAGCTGCCCACAGCACCATCTAATGTCCCAACAGTTTAATTAAAAAAAAAAAAACTCATTCTCTCCCTCTTGTTCATATTCCAGGTCCCGCAGGGGCGACAGGGCTAAGAGGCCCACCTGGACCCCCTGGATCTGCTGCTAACAATACAACACAGCAATCTGCTTTCTCTATGCAGCTCGGCCCCCCCTCCTCCACCAGCCGTAACAGAGTCATCATTTTTCGCAACACAATCTATAACCAACTGAATGACTACAACACAGAGACAGGCGAGTTCATCTGCAGGGTGCCGGGTGTTTATGATTTCACCTTCTTATTAACATCATCTCGGAACGTGGGCAAAGTGACGCTGCAGCACAACCGCACTGAGGTTCTGAAAAGCGTCGCGTCTGAACAAGTTCCTGGCAGACTGACATACAGTGGACAGACTGTACTTCAGTTGAATCAGGGGTCCCGTATACACCTAGAAGCCAATCTGGGTAGCAGTGGCCTCGGTACTGACAGCTACTTCATAGGACATCTGCTCTTTACACCCTGAGGAAGACTCCCATTTTAAACTCGTTTAATGCACACAAACATCCTCCATGCCCCTTCTCAGCTTAACTACACTTTCTCTTCTTTGCTAAAGTTCCTATGGTCTCATTCTTGTTTCTCAGGTACTAACATAGTCGTCTCACACATGCTTTCATCCACAGCCATCACAAAGCAGTTTAAGGTTCTGTTACATTTATAATTATGTAATTTTGTTCTGTGAATGTTTCCAAGTAAGTTTGAAGGATTAATGTAATTATCTGTACTAATATATTTGTTTAAATGTATGGAATATATGCAGGCTTACTAGTGCTGTATAGTGCTTCAGTAAAAATCTGTTTTTTTAAAAAAAATCAATAGTTTACTGCGCCCTTGCATTCAGTTGCACATTCATATCTGTTGTCTTTTTGTTTTACTAGAAGAAATATATATAAAGGGAAATGTACATATTGTATTTTCTGTACAATTAAAAATGACTCATTAATAAACAGTTAATGGGAAACTCCAACATGTTCTCATTTTTCTCCATCTTTTTGAATTTTTGGCTGTGGCTAAATTAATTAGAAAATCAGGCAAACCCCTCCCCAACAAAAACAACAACAAGCACACAAAAAACACTGAAGTACCATGATGCCAATCTACAATATACAACCAATCTTATGATTCTCCTTCTGCTAATGCTTTACTAGGGAAGAGAGGATGGAGATGAAGTTCTACCACCTACACCTCACAAATCAAGTAAATGGCCGGGAGAAAATCCATTGTTTGGTGATTCTGGAAGTGTTGAAAATGGATATGTGCACATGGAGACTAATTATTTCCAAAACCCAGACAATCACAGAGATTTACATTTGGACAAGTTTGAAATAATCAGTCAACCACTGAATTCAGCAAATAGAAAAAAACGTCATTAATCAGTAGTTAGTCTCAAAGGGAAACAGAGCAAACAGACATAAAATTGCCCCAGGACCCTAAGATATTTACTCCTGACTATTGTGTTTGAAGGAGACTCTTAGCATCTTGCTAAATAACGTGATTAATTTTCAAATAAAACCAAACTTGAGCTCTATCCTACAGAGCCATAAAGCAAAGACATCAGACTACTGAGACTAGCTCCTAGAAAACACTAACTCTTTTGTTTTTTTCTGTTTTTTCTTTGTGTCAATGTGGACAGAAACACTAACTCTTATCTTATACTTGACGTATAAGACGTAAGAGGAATTGCACTGCTACAGAACACCATACCCCACTTGTCAAATGGAGACAGGGTAAAGCATCTGATTGTGTATAAAAATCTCAACATTACTAACAAATCAATAGAAAAAAAAATGTGATCTGTTATTTGAAGTGTAAAATTTAAGTTTAAAAAAAATGTTAAGGTAGTCCTGTGGAGAAGAATGCATTCATTATATTGGTCTTAGTATTGTTGTGCAGTTACCAGTGGAGCTAAGTGGTATATATCCAGAGTGTTGTTTGGTTAGGTAAAAATTCACTTTTCCTGTTTGTGCCTGTTTGGGATTTTTATGGTGCAACAGCAGTTGCGACATTGAAATTATTACTAACTTCAGTCCAACATTGCATCTTTCTATCTCTTCGCTAAAACAACAAAGTAAACATAAAATGTACTGTGATGGATGACGGCAGCAGATGCCAAAGGAAATTAGATTCCAGCACTGCTAGTATTAGCAGTGGATATTTACTTACAGTGGAATGCCTTTTGCTACTACAGGCCAAGAGCAAATACTTTAACAAAAACAATCTGCATTCAAATCTCACTGCCCTTGTTTCTGAAAAATTGTGCTCACAGCGCTCACCTTTTCTTCTCTACTCCTACTGTGTATTAGGCCTCGTTTACACTGCAGGTCTTGATGATCCATTCTGATTTGTTGCCTATATCCGATTTTTTTGACCTTCTGTTTACACGTTTTTTAAATTGTGACCCATATCCGATTCGCTTGTTTACACTTGCTATAGCAAAGGGGGGTTGTTGCACCACACAGTAGCCAAGATGGACGAGCATGAAATATGCTTAATGCTAGCTCTGCGATATGCAAAATTCGCCAAAAAACACCATGATTTTGAGGCAGAGAAGAAGGAAAAGGGCGATTATTGCAGCCTGCGCATATGCTTCAGTGGCCTCGACCATTCAGAGAACGTCTGGGTGCGTGAGAGATCTCAGGATTGGTGGGAGAATATTGTGGCGGGCTTAAGCGAGGGGCAGTGGGTCCAGAATTTAAAATGAGCAAGCCAACGTTCCATTTGCTGTGTCAACGTTTGTCCATATTCCTCTCTTACAACGACACGACATTTCGCCGGCCATCCCTTTGCAGGTGTGCCTCGGGGGTTGCTCTCTGGTGGCACATCTGTTTGCGATCAGCTGCGCATCAGGGTGCCTGATCGTCAGTGACTTAATGTTAATGACGTACAGAACGCAATGCCTAGGAAAATCCGATCTGCCTGTTTACATGACAGTCGCATCGGCACATATCTGATTTATATCTGATTTATTTCCACATATGAACAAGGCCTGAAACCGAACTAAAAAATATCCGAATGCATGCGTTTTTTCCTGTTTACACTGTCATGGAACAGATCCAATCTGTCACATATGATCTGTCACAAAAAATCGGAATTGGGTCACATTTAACTGACAGTGTAAACGAGGCCTTAGTGTGTGGTGCATATTCCTGTGAGATGGCACCTGGAGAATTTGGTTTAATTAGAGAGTCTAAAAGTTCCATTGCATGCATTCCAAGGCTTTTCTAGAATTCCCCATTGCCTGGAATTTGAGGGATTTTGAAGCTATTCTTTTACAAACAAACACAGTTCATTTTTTTAAATTCTTGTGTCTTTGTATTTGGATTGTATCAGCTTCCCACTCATGCAGGAGCAGGACCTTGAGGTTGAACTTTTGAAGAGGCTTGATGTCCTACCATTCTTTGCCAGTAGAGGGAAGCAATACTAGCCTCACATGTTCAACATGACCACTATGTAAAGGCAGATTTGAGCCAAAGGTCCACATTCTTTTGTGCTGTGATCTCTCTACTGCAGCCTGATTGTATAAACCATATAATACTAAGGGGGGCTGTTTCTCACTTACTGTTATTTCTTGCAGTCTTTTGCAATACGTGGAGTTACGTATTTTGGATGGATTTTTTTCAGCTATCCCTCTCATTTGTGTGTAATCGAGAATTTTTTTATCTGCCCTAATGTCACTGTGAGACTAAACTGTCTTTTTTCTCTGCTACAGCCTCCCTTCCCCTGCATCACTGGGTCCAAAAGCATCCACCACCACTCCATTCTGGCCAAGAGCTTCAAACAGTGCTGCATTGCAAATCTGCATGGGCTTTCTGAAGTACTCCTCCAGGCCACATGTAATGTTTAGTTTTCAGTCCGCAGTTCTGGGGAGTCTTGCCGTCGCCACGATACAATTATGAGATACTGGTTTACAGCCATCCATAGAAACCAATCGTGGAGCAGGATTTATCATGAGGTAACAGAAAAAAAGTACAGAATGGAATTCCAGACATGTACTTTCGTCCCGTTAGAAGGGGAAGTTCTTGTTCTGGATCACCTTGACTCCACCCTTTTTTCTCTGTGATTTTTCACTGAATTCAGCATATACGTGCGGAGTGCCACGTAGGCCCCTGTGTGCGTGTGTGTGTGTGTGTGTGTGTGTGTGTGTGTCTGCATATTGAAACTTCGCTTTTAGACACTGAGTAATGGAAACCTCCTGTTTGCGCAGGAAAAATCAGCTGAACTTGTCTGTGAGGAGCTCCACAGTTTCACTGGAATTTTATGTGGTAAAGAACAAGACAAGAAGCCTGTGTGAGAGTCTGGGCTGTTACAGCTCATCTAATATCTCATCTATCCTTCTTGCTGCTCACATTTGTCTGTGTCCAAAGGATCATGGAGGTGCCACTGGTTAGAAAAATATCAGGCAGACAGAACGGAAAACAGACACATGGGTTTTTGGAGGCTTGTAAAAGTCTTCAAATTGAAAGTGGGAAAAACAAAACTGCCCAGAGCACGTGGCTGTTCCATTTTTGGAATTTTTCACCTCAGTCTATTATAAGCAGGCTCGTAATAAAGTATGGGAACAATGTGTTTCCATTGTGTTCCAACTGAGTGAGTGTAGACATTCTAGGACCCATCTTTAGAAGAGGGGCTGTCAACTTTTTCCAGCTCAATTACTACCTGTTACATAAAAACAGAAACATAACGACTCATAGAAAAACAAAACAACTTCTTTGGGCAATGTTTGCTTTTTCTTCGTTGTGTTGGGCGACTTTTTTTTAGCCTACTCCTGCAATATATTTTTTATTGGTTTGTCTAACTCTCTTATTATGTAAATGATTTAATTTTAAAATGCTGCTTACTTTTCTGTTCTTAACTATTAAGACAATTTTTCACTTTTTAAAAGTGCCATTATTGGCCCAATAAAATTATCGGAGCAGCTCGTGCCCAAGTGGTTAGGGATCTTGTGATCGGAAGGTCAGAGGGTCGTGGGTTTAAATCCCAGGACTGCCAATGGCACCCCTGAGATACCCTTGAGCAAGGTCCTGTCCCCACACACTGTTACCTGGACACTGCAGGAACCATTGCCAATTCTCTCCAGGCACTGCGTCGCTGGCTTCATGCGGGTGAATAATGGTTTAAATTCAGAGGACAACTTTCACTCTGTTCACACTATGTGCTGTGCTGTGTTCACACATGACTAATGGTTCACTTTCACTACTGCTTCTCCCTGAGAATAGTCCATGGACCACTAGAGGGTGCTTTATGGCACTCTTTCCTGAACAAGACGCAGGTATTTTACCCTGCAAACGTCTTCAAGCATGATAACACTTTCCACCCTCAGTGCCCTTTGCCATGGACAGCTGTTTGAACATGCTGACCGAGCCTGCAGGTCCAGCACTGTTGTGCCTTCATACAACCTTCTGCATGCTTACCCAGGCGTTTCTGCTGGAGTGTCATAAGAGGAGAATTCCAGCAACGTGGACTGAAGATCTAGGTTAATCGCTTGCAGATGTGGTTCCACCGCTAAAGAGTGGTTCATGCCGCCAACGCAAGGGGAGCCTGACATTCAGCTGAAAATTGTACAAAAATATGAACAACAACAATGACCCAGTGAAGCCGTTTACTCTCAGCTGATGCTAGTTGAATTTACTTTTCCCCTTTTTAATATTTTCCTGAGGTTGAGATCAGGACAGGATGCCTTTGTTATTGACCCACAGAAAGTAGGCAGTCACAACGGAATGCTTCATTTAGGTATTTGATTCTGGCTTTGTGGACATGGGCAGATATTCTGGGCTGCCTGAACAGAGTAGCTCAGGAAAGCAAAACACTTTTTCCAACTGAATGTAGAAACAGATGGAAAAAGAACAAAAAAAATATGAGCAAAACAAATAAAATATGTCCTTTGGTCACAATATATTTCCATTTCACATCCGTTATTCTTTCCTGTTTTTGGTTCCATTTTGCTGCAGATGAAAAAGATGGATGTTAATGCATTTTCAATATTTATCACAAGTTATACTGGTGCACATTTTACATGTAGTCTTGGTTGAGCCTGTAGCCAATGACTATTTTAACACACCGGGTGAAGTGTCTGCTCTGCTACCCAAAAACTTTTGGAGGGAAAGCACATTTTTGCAGAGTAAAGTCATGCTCCCTGGTCTGATGCTGTCTTACAAAAGCAGTCGACTGAGATCACGTGATTTTCCTGTGAAATCTGTTGCAGACTACTTTAAAATGCTGGTCATTTGCTCCTCTAAAAGAATGCTCTCATTTCTCATCATGCCATTGCTGCAGGCTTCTTTGCGTATTGCAGTTAGGAAAATGCAGCTGATACTAATAAACTTGCTTATCTGACTGCCCAGCAGAAATCCCTCTGCACACAATACCCTGAACGATCCCATGGTTTTTGTTTTCTTGAATTTTATTTTCTTGAATAGAAATATTGTTGATGAGACTCAAGCAGCATTTACCTTTTAAACATGCAGCCTTATGGTCATAAAACAAATTTAATAGGATCTATAATAGCAGAATACATTAGACTTTATGACTGTTTGCAGGTCACTACTCTGCATATGATACCAGCTATAAATGTTTCACATAAAACGGATGAACTTCATGTGATTTATTCATTTTTATTCATCTTAATTAATTCTTATTCTATTCATCCTTAAATGTGTTTTGATAAAATACGCCCTCTAGTGTCTGATATTTATGAATTTTCTAACAAGATACACTGAACAGCTACATCATCCAAAAACATGTGTGTGTGTGCGTGTGTGTGTGTCTGCCCTGGACTGATGACCTGTTTAGAGTGTTTCTTCTCCTTTCGCAGCTCATTATAAGGAAATGAAGTTCAAAATTAAACATAAAGGATATGAATTGCCTCCATCAAGGAATTCAAGCTAAAATGTTAATTATTAATGTGGTTTTATGAACTCAGGATGACCACAGGTCGACAGAGTCCCTGAACATAGCTTAAGATGCTATACCATAAAAAACAATCAGTGTAAAACAGACAGTTATACAAATACTCACAACTCTAGTAGTAATTTGGAATTCACAAAGCTATACTACACACATAGTCGGCAACAAATGTGGGTTAAAGACCAAGCAAGTGCAGTACAGACAGCAAAAAATTGAAAAATGAAAAGTAGGCTTCTGTTTGGTTATGCCAGTGACTTAAAACCCTGACAGTTAACCCCTGATTGTGAAGATATATTGCACCAAAGGCCACAGGAACCATGAAGTCAAATGGGAGAAACTGTCTGTGGTCAAAGGATATGCATGAAAATAAGCAGCCCTCAGAACTAAAGATGTACAATCAGCAACTGTCCAAAAAATTACTGTTCAATTACTTTGACTGATCTGTGTTGCATTTTCTGACATCCACTTAGACTCTGACATTAATATCTGAATGTCTAAACAAACAAGCCTAGTATTTAACAATCCGAGCAAGAAAATATATATATATATATAAATGCAAAAGCACAACCGTTCCATTACAGCCCTGGTACTCCAAAACCTCCTAGCACATCCTGTGCTAGCATAAAGCATGGGTTAGTCCAGTATGTTCGCTTTTTATTATTCGTTGCATAATCATGAACATCACGATCACTCAAACCACATTCGGAGGTGGTCTGGGCCACATATGGCTACAATCTTTTAGCAGTGTGAGCCTGAGCGTTTCCTGGGCCAAACTGAAAAAACTGCCTACTCAATTGACATCCTCTGCAAAAGTGAAAGCGTGTCCTCATTCATTTTCCAGTGGAGTTATATTAAGTATTGTATTAAATATCACATTACATTTTTAAGTTCCGGCAGACGCAGCATGGAAAGTGCTTTGCTCCCTCCACAGTACACCCCACACTAGGACTTGAACAGGGTTCCCACACCTTCTTAAAAATCAAATTTAAGGACTTTCCAATGACTTTTCAGGCCCTATTTCCTCAAATTCAAAGACCCCAACATGGCAAACATGCAAAATGGCATCCATTTGAAGAATTAATAAAGATTTCAATGAGCAGATAAAAGAAACTGAGTAGAATGCTTGAGACTCCACTGAGGAATGTCTGTCTGAAGACTCCTGGAATGCTTGGGACACCTCAGAGAAGACTCTCTCAATACGGAGTGGCCAGAGGTGTTTGGTGCCAATGTATGAACAGGTCCTGAATAATGATGGCTATGTGAAAACCTGCAGGTGCTGGACTGAGTTATTACACCCAGTAATTTTTCAGCTGCAGCAACATTAGCAAAGACTTTATTTGGTCCACATTTGATAAATCACTCCCCTTACATTGCAGGATGGAGGCACTCTTAGTAGGATCTGTTGCTGAGCACTCCATGGGCCAAGGCTTATCTGACAGGGTGGCTGACTTTGGGTTGAAGCCAGCAAACACTTCCTGCCTCTGGAACCTAATAATATGTTACAGCTCAAGTAAACAGTCTATACAAAGAATGATATATGTCACCATCTGAATCAGCAGTTAGATCCTTAATAAAAACCCTCTGCAGGGACCAAATGTTCAACACTTACCCTGCAACTTTAGTGCTATACAAACAGCCAGAAAGAGAATTATTCAATGACAATATTGCCCCCTTAGCAGCCACAGGGATCTTAGCTATTACGGGTTTAACATTACAGATACTTACAAGTTAAATATGACTTAATTATGAGGTAGGAGTTTTCAATATGTTATGCTCTTCCTCAAAGCTATTGTTTGCTCCCGGTACATCCCAGTCCCAGGGTCATCAGTACACTGGATTTAAACAAGCATTGTTTACCTGCTACTTAGTTGGGACACATATTTATATTAGAACTGGACCACAATAAAGCGAATAAAGCTTTCACTCAAACACAATAACCACGTATACAACAACTTTTTTCTTTTAAATTTATTATAATCCAGTAAATTGATTCCGTTCCTTGTGCAATACCTGAATAACTGAATGACTGAATACGTGAATATTCACCAGCTGTGCAGTATTTCCAGCACAGTGCACTCGTATAGATGTTATAGTTTTTAATGACTATGTAAGTTGTTAGTACTTATGTATATAAAGCACCAAACTTGTCCTATACAATGACAATAAAAGTTTTCTATTCTGTTCCATTCTATTGTTTCTTCAGAGTAATTACATACTAAACAGATTGGTTTTGCCTCGAACAAATAAAAGCTCGCTCATAGATCTTCTCAACACCCACAGTGGCACCCTTTAAAAATGTAAGCTACAAACAACATATGCCTTTGAATTCATAAGCTTTCAAGAAAAAAATTTGTCATTTTAGCATGAATAAGTACTGCATAAGTCACACTCCATCTGCATTCACTTAATCTGATAGGACACATCCCAGGGACTTGTTTGGAACAGTTACAGTGGGAGACCATTTATTTCATTAAAAGGATTGTCAAGACAAACATGGGAAAGGCTGTGATGTCAGTGTGCTGTGTTTTGCTTACTTCTACATTTAATGACATTGCCAAAGTAGTATGCTCTTTTTCTATCTATCTGACTCTCTCTCTGTCCCCCACCCCCCAATGTTATGACTTGTCTCTCCATCTCTGTCCCCTGCTTACGCCAGTGTGCAACATTACAGTATTGCAGTTAGCAACATACAATACTGTGCAAAAGTCCTGAGCCACCCCTTATTACGTCATATTTTGCTTCCAAAGATTTCTTGTATTTTAATGCAGTCTTGAGGAGCAGTTCTACAGGTTTCCTGAAGGACTTTCAAAGTCCAGCCACACAGTGAGTTACGTATGAATTAATCACGTAGGGCAAGGAAGCTAACTTAAGGCCTAAACCAGTGAAGAAACAAGTGCAGATGATTCAAGATGATCAGGTGGTGATCAGTATGTATTTTTACTCTAATTCCCATGTCAGCATTTTCTTCCATTTCATACTGTACTATTTTGAAGATACAAGGGTCTTGCTTACCTCTACATAAGCTGGTACAATGAAGCTTTGAACAATTTCCTCTGCGATCATTAGATTTCTGATTCTGATATCTCTGAAGTGGCTCACACCTGATTGCTCTTCTTCAAACACATTTAGTTGACAACGAGCAAAAGTAACTGATGTCACTGTCCTTACAGTTTGTGAGATAGTTCTGCTCACCGTCAGATAAACCCAGCGTGTTAGTATGTTACTACAGCTGCATACACAACAATACTCATTCATTTTCTGTAACTGCTTATCCTTATTAAAGTCACAGGTACCTACAGCCCATCCCGGGGTCTACAGGACAAAGGCAGGGAGTCAAGGAGAATCTGCAAACTCCACTCATACACACACAAGGCCAAGAGCTGGATTCAAACTCCCAACCCTGGAGGTGTAAGGCAACAGTGCTACCTACTGCACCACTGTTGGGCACAGGAAGTCACATATTTTTACAATAACAGCAAAATTTAAACCTTAAAGGCACAGTAGCAAAAACAGCCTGTTTAATTCTATGGTTACAAAAGGTGATGTTAGAATGAATTGTGACAAATGATAAAAGTTTTATAATTATAAAAAATATATATAAAAATGATTCTGTTGTATAGCTTTTATTCTATTGCTTATGCTCTTACTTTCTTCTTTTGTCCACAGTGCAAATTTCACACTCGTGGGACGAACAAAGGGTCATCTTCTATTAATCTTTACATTATTCTTGTTTTTACTAGCGTGATGGAATACACCACCAGGTGGTCTCACCTTTCTGCAGGCTGTCTAGCGGTGTGTCCGAAATCGCCCACTACCGTCAGTGCACTGAGATTTAGTGCGTAGTGCGCACTGCCTTCTGTAGTGTGCACTGCTGTGGGTCAGTACTGTCCTAAATGGAACACTAACGTTTTGCACTTAGCAGAAATGATGGACTAACATTTGCTCGCGATTCTTCAGCCCACCAAAATATCTGCCGGTTTTACCACAGTGTAGGTCAGTAAAATAATTTTATTAACCAGCTGCCTCCGCTTGGGCTTGTATTTCACTGTTTGCCGCCACTATCCAACTCGAAAACACGTTGAAAGTCCCGCCCCCTCCGCTACG
>JBBIGB010272395.1:0-13716 GCA_037577075.1 Alestopetersius hilgendorfi
GATAAAATAATTGTCGGCGTTAAGTAAATAATGCGTTAATGCGATAATAACGTGTTAACTTTCCCAGCCCAAATATATATATATATATATATATATATATATAATGAAAATAAATAAAATAAAACAAATAAACAACTAAAATAAATAAATTAATTAAAAGGGTAATAATAGTAAGAAAGTAATTCAGCATAGGTTGAGAAATTCTATGTTTTTGATAGTGAAGAACAAGAGATGAAGTTCTGTGAACAAGGGATAACAGACAGTGACCTGCCTGCCATTATTTACCTTCTTTAATTAAGGGTCATTTTTCTGTATGTTAAGTGAAACATTAGCATTAGCATTCACCCTGTCCTTTTCAGGAAAGCAGCTGCCAGCTGTTGCAAATGTAACCTATGGAATTGTTTTTTTCCCCCCAAATTCCTTTGCAATAGCATGCTGCCGACTAGAGACAGTATCATCCCTCATGGAACATAAGCCTGATCTATCATATACTCTACCCTCACAGAGCAGTGCTTACTACAATCTTTATAAGGTAGTTGTAAAAATGAGTTGGGACCTAATATGTCATGACAGATTGTGGCAAAGGGCACAATATTCTCATTGGGAGGCCTAACCCTATTATATGAACAATTACACAAGGATGTCTATTACTGCCTAATGAGTTTTGTCTGTTGGCATTAACAATCAAAATCACTTTTATACAGATTCCAATCACTGCACGTCTAGGAACTCTCAAAAACATGCAGCTTGGCCAATGATGTCGTCCTGGCAGGACACAAGAGGAAGTCAATGTATGCGACAGCCTACTTCCTACGAAAAAATAATTTCCTTCTGTTGTACACTCTTCAAAATGCGCTAAAATAAAGTGCTCCCATAGAAAATCTCACTTTGGTAACCTAGAATCTTTCTCTTCCCCCACCCCCCCTTCCTTCTTTTTTTTTTCCCAGCCTGGAAAAAAAAACCTAGAACCCCCAAGATAAGGGTCATGAATCAGTGAGCTGTTAGAATTCTTGTGTGGAACTTCCATATTTTGTACATCAATTACATTGTTTCAGTGCTGAAAATTATCTGAAGTATGTGTTCCTCAAGGGTAATTTACCATTTCATGCATAATTCAGAACTTCTTAATGAACAGTCATTTGATGTTTAATGGTTCATCATATAGAAATGTACTCATATTTCATCACAATAGTTGGGAAGAGAACCAGGGTTTGCAGATATACAAAAGTATGGCCATTTTATATGCTCTCCAAATATAGTCAATCCACACATGTCTTAAGCGTTTTTAAATGCAGTGCTGAATATGGTAAATTAGTAATAATAATGTATTCATTGTTCACCAAAAGCACATTGTATATAACTAAGGCAACATAACTGTAACCATTTAGATGTATTTTTCCTATCAACAGTGCTATGAATATTTGTGAATCAATTCTCTGGAGCTCAGCATTTTACATTAAACCACCACTGATTTTTTTTATTTTAAAATGTATCTCAATATTTTAATTATGTAGAAATCCCAAAAGATTTGTGGAATTCCCCATAATTTTATTATGTTCATCCAACTCAAAAAATAATATCTGCAAATGATCAATCTATCAATCTACAGCCAAGCCCTCAGCTGTCTGAGCTGTGAGTGAGAGTGTGGAAGTAATGTGAGCTGTCTCCAGTGTTGGCTCTTCCACTGGTGTGAGGTGTGATGGCCTGGGGAGGAAACAGTGGTGGTGTGCTGGAGAGTGGGCCAAAGGGTGGGGGAGCATAATGAAGGTGCAATTTGGGAACCATCTGGGAGATGCCTGTGGGGCTTCCTCTCCAGAACCTCCCCCTCCGGAGGGATGCAGGTGCTGGAGGCGGAGGTGGAGAGCAAGGCAGCAAAGGAGGTGAGGAACCAGGAGATGAGAAACCAACTCTAAACCAACACTACTGATACAACAAGCTTAAAACACCTGGGTTGCAGTTTTAGCAGAAGGAGGCTATGGAACTGGTTTGCCTTTTGTTCCTTTTGACATTCTTAGGTTTTTAAGAGTGTAGCAGGCACATACTCAAGACTAAAGGGCAGACCTAATTGGTAGTGCCCTCAGTGTGAAGCAGAATGATTATATTGTTCCCTTCTGCTATGGAAAAAAGTGGTGGGAGGGAACACAGCAAGTCCTTCCTACTGTCCCCCTTTGATTCAAGTCTAGAGGGGTGGTAAATTGGAGAAGGTAATAATCTCAAGAGTTTAAGCTTAGGTTTTGGGAGTGGCCTTTAATGGCTGGAAATGAAGGTCAATGACAGGGAGTGAAAAAACATGAAATAACAAAGAAGGAAAAGAGGGTCTCTCAACCATGCCAGAGCCAAGTGTTTTCACAGCTTCCTCAGAATGTTCCGCTGCTTCCCTATGCGTGTGTTGATTTTTGGGTGTTTGTGTTTGGCTATGTTATCTTATTTTAGGCCAGTGCCACAAGTGGGCCCCGAGATGTTAGTCCGGAGATTGACGGACCTCAACAGGTCCCAGTGTGTGGGCCTCAGCTGGACACGCGCTGCCTGCGGTCGTCGTGACCGCATACCATGCAAAGCCTTGTTTTTCCACAAGCCGACATTTTGCCTTTCAGCACAGCTTCACGAATATGATCTCTTCGACATGCTAAATACACACTCCAAGTGGTATACATAGGTGCTTTGGGCCTCTGGGCCTTTATTAATTTGTTTGAATGGCAGAGCAATAACTTATGAAATTAAACCCCAAAAACTTAATTGTAATTGTAATTAATTGTAATTAATATATTTAATCATTTCTTTTGTTTATTTAAATCCACTTCCACTGTATATAATCGCTAATTGTTATTGTGTCTACCTTTGCAGATATTGGCATTTCTCCTAATAACCATTAATGAAATTATGTAATTTTTGCAAACATAGTAATTTTACTCCCCTCCAAAATGCTTAGAAAAAGCCCTGCTGGCACCTGAATGGGCTGGAATGGGTTTGCAGAAACTGGGTCGGAGTAATAGAGTGTAAAATGCATGAGCTGGCATCATTCCAAACCCAAAGCCATTTACAGTTGCTGGGTTCATTTTAGCATTCCGCCTACACGTTTTGCTAACCACACAGCCCCCTTCCCCAACCCTTCTCTCTTAGTCTCTCACTCTCCATCCAGTCAGGGAATGGTTTCCGCTTGAAGCTCTGATTGCTATCTCTAGGTGAAGTCAGGTGTAAGGAAGCCTGCTGCTAGTGGTAATGCTTGTTATTTAATCCATTCAACTTGCTCTCTCTTCCTCTCTCTTTCTCGCTCTCCCTCTCTCTCTCTCTTTCTCTCTCTCCTTCTCGCTCTCCCTCTCTCTCTCTCTCTCTCTCTCTCTCTCTCTCTCACCCCACCCCCCTTCCCCTCAGTGGGCTAAGGCCGAAGCTCCTTCCTGTTTGAAACGCTCTAGTCATGCGTGCTGGCTCTGGCCGCTGTAATGGGTTTAAGAGTCTCCTGAGCTGCCGTGGCTTCCTGCAGAAATGGCTCCTTCCGCTGGCTCAATACTTGTCGGGGAATGTGGCAGGTGGCTGGGCTGTGCCTACTTCTTTGTCTTTTTTGCCTCCCCTTCCCTCCACCCCTGCTTTACTCCTCTCCCCCTTTTTTCTCTCCTGAGCAAGAATGAATAACACATTCGTCCCCTTCAGTCCAGGCTGTATTTTTGGTGCTTCCTGCTGACACCATGACATTCACTTTACAAGGGATCCAAAAACCAAATGTACTGTCAATTTTTAACACCACATGAATGAAATATATTGTGATAGTCTTACAGAGGAATAGTGATTAAGAGGTCATTATGGATGGAATACTTTTTGTCAGCAACAATGAGGTTTGTGTTACCTGTGGGGTGGTGGTGGCTTAGTGGAGAGAATAATTACCTCTGGACCAAGAGGTCATTGATTTGAATCCTGCCTTCAGTACTACCACTGGGTTCCTGAGCAAGATCCTTAACGTCAAGTTGCTAGAGGGCCCCCGTAGTTAAGTCTGTTAAATATGGTAAAGGTCTGTTTTGTCATTTAGTTCACTTCTGCCAATAATTGTGTGTTCATACTCTTCTAAAGGGTCTGCAGCCTGCTCCTGCTAAGTTCCCTGTTTCTTCTGGGGGAAAGTGATGGCGCTAGTTGAAGGGGCCAGCAGATTTCCTCTAATCTGGCATACTGTGCATTCCCGATTTCCCACACTGATCTGAAACCTTTCCTGGGCATGGCTAAAGTCCTCAAGGTTTATTTCATGGATACTGTGCCATAAGCTGCACATTACAGTGGTTTTACCACAATTATGAATGACAAAATGACAAATGACAAAATGTTAACAAAATATAATGCTGTCAGCTGAATAGATACACAATGGTTTTCTTGGCGTCACAAAAATGGTTCAAAACAGGCTGTTTTAGCAGCTTGGTCTCTGTATATGGACTGTATGGACTGCAGTGTTATCTGCACATTTAAAATGTTGCCAGTGCTTACACAATACATAAAAGTTTTAACAGTTTTAACAGTAAGCTATGGTCACAAAGCAACATAATTGTCAAAGATGATTAAAAATTAATATCTTGGCACATTAACACAGATTTAACTGAGACAATCTCCTTGAACTCATAACAATGTAATCATGTTTGTAAGAATAAAAAAAATTATGTTTTCTTCTGCATGAACTTTGAGGAAAAATGATCTGCAGAACATTTTTCCTCAAAGTTCATTCACGGTCCTCAACATTAAAAAGAATCCGGAAAGCTTCAGTCTTGCCACCAGCCTTTGCAAGTGCTCTGGGGCACAAAAGGCTGCCTCTCTCTGCGGTGAAACCAACCGTGTTGTTGTTTTGTGCCTGGTGTTCAGGCCTTGGCTGTCACGCACTGCTGAGGATGGATGGAATGTGGAAGAGTGGAGAGCTGTGATGATGGAGGTACTGCTGGTTCTATGTGAAAGAATTCCCCCTTTAGTGAGAGCTGCATACAAAAATGAAACAAAAAGTCCCAGCCTAGATGAAACTTCAAAAAAGTGACTGTTCAGTGAGTATATTTGAGAAAGGTCAATTCATCTCTATTCAAATGTGTAGTTCATCAGCCCAGACATGATTGCTTTGGTTTAGCACTGCAGACACTAGGAAGCTTATATTTTTATAGTTTGCAAACATAAAAGATCCTTTAGAATACCTCAGGTTCCTAGATCATCTTATACTGTGTGACACACTGTTATCTGCAAACATTGCTTGATGAAAAATGTATTAAAGAAAAGTGTGATTTTGTAATTGTTTTATGTCTCAATAATATAATTCCTTCTGCTGTAACTTGGTTTTTATCTACTCTTGGTATTCATTAGTTATATCAGGTTTTATTCAGTGACCATGAGCTGGTCTGAGTCTGTTTTGGGCAAAAAAATTTTGAGCTCAAGTTTCAAATAATGTTTGGGCAAAACATTATTTTTGGGCAAAATTTTTTGGGCAAAATTTTGGCAAACCTTTGCTGGGCTCAGCACAAATTTGAACTTAAAACTTAGTAGGTCGGGTCAGATTTTTGTGTTCAGAATTTCCGGACCAGTTAAAGCACCAGTTTAGGGTAAGCGGAAAATTGTACATTATATTTTGGCCGAATCCTCATTTCAATTGGAGATAAAGCATTTCTGAACTGCTTGAGAGACAGTCCTAAGCAGCAGCCTCGGCTGTTATCCCCTCTCTTTCCTGTCATGGAAATTTAAGGAGAGTAGAATTTGGAATATGGAAAGATAGTGGACAGGTCCCTCCCTTGAGTGGGGTAACTCAATCCTTGAATGAGGTCTCTGTCTGAGTCTGTCCATCTCTTCCTCTCACTCTTCCCCTTTCCTTAGTTCTATATCTAACCCCTACACTGGCTCTTAATGCTTATTCAGGTGGACGGTCAGCACTTTAGTGCACACTTCAACCCAAAGCATTTAATTAACTGCCCCTCTTTAATTGACAAGCAGTGGCTCCAATACCAGTGGTGTCTATGCTGCTAATGTGATTGATGGCCACATTGGATGTGGAAAAGCTCCTCTTCAGGCAATGTGTTTGAGTAGAAATAGGGCATTAAATGTCACAGTTTGACTCCTGGCATGCTCTTTGATGTGTATTTGACAATATTTGTACTTCAGGTTCAGGCAGGCCCGACCAGCAGCCAGGGTTTTTTTTAACCCTTAGAGGTTGTGATCATTGCTTGTGGGGACAAAAGCATGGTGTCATTCACTGTGAATTACTTCTCACTCATAACTCATTTGTTCATGTCACAGGATCGCTGTCTTGAACTCCAAAGTGAGGCTGTGGTGGAATTTTTTATGAATTTTATTGTATAGTAAAATGTATTTTAAAGCAATTATAATCATCCAGCAAAGTATTATAATCTGGCATTTAGCATCACTGATATTAGCATTTCACATTGTTCTTCAGCACATTTCTGCATAATTTGTTGAACAAACTTGAGGGGTTTGGCATATTAAAAAAATTCTCTCTCTCAAAAGTGGAAATCTGGTTTTCTTAGTAGATTAGCAGATAATTAATCATAGTTATTAAATATCATGAATATTGAAAGTCTTGTTTTATAGGAATAAAAAACTCCACAGAACAGAAATGTGTTTTATGTAACTTAAAAATTAATGAAGTAATTCTGTAATTGCATTGTAAAAGCAAAACAAATGACAGTATTAACTGTGGTTTTGACCAAACCAAAAAAATATTTTCTTCCTACTCACTCTCTCAGCCAGCCACCCACACACACGCACACACACCACTTATAGCCCACTTGTTTCAGATGGCAAATATGCAGCACCGGAAGCAGCAGGAACACTCTATCAGTGCGCTATCTCAGCTCCTGTTTGCTCTGCTTGCCTTTATCTGTCACATGAGGGCTGCCTGGCCACATAAACATGGCCCTGAAGCATTGCACCCTGGGATAGTGCCAGGTGCCACGTGAATAGAGGAGCACAGCCCCTCTCTGCAGCAAAAAAGGATTTACGTAAAAAAGGTTAAATAAAATGAGATTCATGTATGCAACTCAGAAGAAGATTCTAACCTCCAATCCGTTTCCTTACAGAGTAGTGCTTCATAAGAAAGTTTACCCATTATAAACATTAACCACACACTGTTATAAAAAAGTTACTGTCAAGGTACATTTGTTCCTTAAAATACATTGTATTTGTGCCCTCAAATGCACAACATGGTCCTTCAGCTTCCAGTTTTAAAGGGAAGCTACATTACCTCTCCAAAGAAAGGGGTTAGTTTAAAAAATTTTTTTTTAAAAAATCCTGGAGTCAGGACATAAACACTGCAGTCCATTTATTTTCCCAAACTAAAAGAACTGAATATGTTTTAAAATACAAAAAGGGCATAAAAGGCCAAAAGTTGAGACTTTATGACATAAACAAAACTTTAAATGTAAATAATTGCTATTAAACACAATGCAAAAATTATTACACACAAATGATTAACTAATGTTAGAGAACTCAGGCCGTGGACAGTGTTCGGACTACATTAAGTTGAATTTTTCTGTGATTGCAGAAATGTGAGTCTTGAGCGTTATTGTCCTTTATTAGTCTGGAGTCACACTCATTGCTTTTCTGTTAAATTGTTATTAAATTATTAAAATGAATAATCATAATTAAATAAATTCACATTCAACCCATATTTTTTTATCAACAGAGTTTCAAGACAAGTAGGTTTTATTGTCATTTCAAACATACACACACAGTAGACAATGAAATGAAATAACATGCCTCCAGGACAACACAGGAGCAGAACAGAACAAGACCACAAGCGCAAACAGGACACAAAAGTGTGCAAGAAACACAATAAAGAAGCACAACTTTACGATTTGACAAGACAAGACATGAAAACATTGGATGAATTCAGTATTTTGACATGTACTGTATTCTAACAGCAAGAGTTGTGTGTGCAAAAAATGCAGAAGTTGATACAAGTGCAATAAATATGATGTGCAAATATTGTATCAACAGTACAGTAAATGCAGTGCAGTGTAATAAATAGATGTGTATTTACACAGGTAATTAAAGTATAAGCAGTTGTGTGTTTTGGGTGGAAGAAACTGTTCCCCATTACGGCAGTAGAGGCCTGTATGCTACGAGAGGGACAGAGAAAAGGGTGTGTGAGGGGTGAGAGGGATCACCCACAATGCCATTTGCTGTGCGGATGCAGCGTGTAATATAAATGTCCATGACAGTGTAGGGAGAAACCCCAATAATCTTCCAGGCTGTGATACAGCTGCAGAGAATGCTCTCTATGGTCCTTCTGTAGAATGTGGTGAGGATTAGGTTGGAAGGTGCTGTCAGTGGAGCTCAGAGAGACAAAAATGTTTCATCAAAGATGTTTGTGAGAACATCTGCCAGCTGGTTCGCACATCCTCTGAGCACGCAATCAGGAATGTTATCATGTCCAGCAGCTTTCCATGGGTTGACTCTGTGCTGCCTTGCTGTTTTGGGCTTCAAATCATGTGTAGAAGTTGTTCAGTGCATCTGGAAGGGGAGGCCTCACTATCGCAGGCAGGCGGAGATGCCCTGTAGTTAGTGATGGCCTGGATGCCCTGCCACATGCGCTGTACATCCCCAGTGTCCTTGAAGTGGCTGTGGATTCTCTGGGCATGGGTGTGCTTTGCAGCTCTGATGACCCTGGACAGGTTGGCCCTTGCTGTTCTCAGGGCAGCCTTGTCATCTGATTTGAAGGCGGTGTCTCGGGTTCTCAGCAGCAAGCCTCCACGGCTTCTGGTTGGAGCGTGTGGTGATGATCTTGGAGACATCATCAATGCACTTGCAGATGTAGCCAGTGGCCGACACTGTGTACTCCTCCAGGGTCTGGTGGTAAATTACATGATTACCGATGCACCTGTTGACAACGGTTTGATACAGAATTGAGAGAAAATCACACATGTGCACCAATGTTTTGGATCCAGAGTGCCCACTGCGAACCAACCCGCTGCCATCTTATACAGAATGTCAAGAAATGAAAAAAAAGGTTAAAAAGTTTTCAAATTGTTTCTCCTTGCAGGAAACAATATTATACTCAAAATAATCAAATTAGGACTAACCACAAAATATCTTATTTTCAACTTTAGCTTTATTCTTAATTAAGGTAAGGAATAAGAGTTTCTTTGTTAGATGTAATAAGCTGCAAGTGGGAGCAAAACATATTAAATAATATCAAACAACACACTTTTTAAATATTTTAACACCTAATGACGCTGATGATTCTCCTTTTGATTAGCCTCTGATATGCAGGACAACGGACCTCAGTTAGCACCTTGCCCCTACTAGCTCCAATCAGAAACAGACCCGGTGGCAAATTAAATCATCCTCTTTATATATCATGAGTGGAATAACAAATGGTTCTGATGCCCAAGGAAAACTGCTGGAAACATGGATGCTGACACAAAGGTAGACGACAGGAGATTTCAAGGAATGGAAAGGTAAAGAAGAAGAGGCGGGGCTGTAACAAGCTCAGACTGCGCTTGTTTCCCCCATGAATGACAAGGGCCCCAGCATAACCATCAGTAAATAAAATGTGGCTGTAAAATTAACTACAAGACAGGTCCGACAGGAATCCCTAGCGGCACTTCCTGCCTTTCAGAGGCCATAAACAAGGCTTAAACAAGCCAAGCTGGCTCCAGTTCATATCCCACGGCAATGGGCTGGGGTCACGATGGCCCCTGCTGCCTGCTCGCTCCATTGGAGGCCTGGACATGGTGACGACATGGAAGAAACCTCCGGAACTGGACGGGCCTCTTTATGTTTAGCCACCGACCTTTCCTTTTGTTAGAATGCTGTAGATTGCTAACTTATTACATCTGTTGAGTTACAATGCCAACTGTTTGAGGGTAGTTTGGAGGTTTAATGTGGTAATGACTATTGTTTTTTTTTGGATTGTATTTTGCTTCACTTTTTACTGGTCACATGAGCTGGTTGTCACCACATGAGCTGGTTAGAACAGAAAGTCACCTGCATACACCTGAGGTCAAAAAATAATTTCCTCAGCATGTGGGCCATAATCTCTCATGATAACATCTTCTTAATGTAACAATCTAAATTTACAAATGCTAAATGTTATGAATTTGTTACTGTAACAATCTTAGAGTTCTAAAACTCCTTTTGATTTCAAATGAACAAACAAACAATAAATTAAAAAAAAGGAACATATGTCCTACCTCCTATGTAAATCTCTATATGGATTTATACATATAGACAGATAGATAGATATAATGTTTGTTTTGCAGATGGAAGGATTGATCTGACAACCAAAATATTTTGCTAAATAAATATATGTGCCAAAAAGAGTGCTCTAGAAGAACAGCTTTTGCTTCCTTCAACGTTTCAACTGATTTTTAATCTATGACCTACATATGTTTTTACTGTTTAAGATTTGCCTTAGAAAAATATATCAAAGCAAGTGATTATTCTGAAGCTATTACTTTTTAGAGCACAATATCAACAAATCATCTAAGCAGAAAAAGAGTTCAAAGTGTATATATAAATTTATATATTAGTATTATTTTTATTGCACTTGAGAGAACGTAGTATGTCCATACATTCTGGCCCACTGTCATGTAAAAAAGCAGAGAATCCCATCATGAGATGTGCTGAGAAAAAGCTTTAGTAGAGGTTATTGTAAAACAATGTCCATTAAGCCATAAAAGCCATTCTGTGTCTTGTAGCCCTCGTTTGGGTTTTATGGTACTGCCCTTTGTAGGAAATGCCACGTGAGTTTTCCCTGGGAAACATGAACTCTGAGAGGGGCTCCAAATTGCTTTGAAGGTTGTCCAGAGACAGGTGAAAACCGGTGGAGAAGATTGGCATAAGTGCACAGGCTGATTAGAGTTTACTCTTGAATTTCTCCAACTAAACTATTGCTAACCACTCTTCCTTCTACCACAACCAAAAACAAATGTAGCCATACTCATATATGTTTGTAGTAAGTTTTAATTGACTGGATTGGCACAGAAGAATTACTTTCAGTGACCACTGCCGGTGGCAGGCAGATATGTTAAAGCGATAGATATTGCAGCATTGTTGCACAGCTCAGCCTCCAAATCGAATTTCCACAGAGCTGTTCCCCAGTTGTTTATATGCGAGAGCATCTGGAATATTAGTGTGCCCTTGAAACTATTTCCTGGCTGTACTTGCACAGTGACCACATCAGTTTTCAAAGATCCTCCCGCATTTGGTTGTGACAATGACTGACAGGATTGGGAACCATTCTCAAACTGTGCTCCCTGTATTTCTCAGTCAAGAGGCTAACGCTCCCACCCCCACCTCCTCACCCCTACCCCTCTCAGTTGTTTTCCTAAATACCGGATTTTCATTTGAAACTTGGGAGGGAGCAGTGCTGACAGTATATATAGCCTGGTGTTCTAACCAAAATTAGCAGTGTGCCACAAAATAACTTCCTCAGTCCTGGCCACAAAATAACAGGATGCCTTCAATTGTGCGTATTTATTAATTTTAGCAAGGCATTGCTAGTTTTATAAATAGCTGTACTGCTACAGCCCTCCAAAGTTTGCTTTATAAACTTCCTCTCCCGTTCTCCTTCTCCTCACTAAACTTACAAGGCTGGAAAAATGAGTGGGTGCCTGCATGCTGAAGATAGTCGTCCTTCCAGTGGGCTGCATAGCTGCCCTGGCTAGGTGTCTGGGCTCCATTAAGGTTCCATTCCACCTAGCTGGAGGTGGGAGGTCAAAGGTCACATGTTAATGGGTAAGCTAGGGAGGTCCTTCCTGCTTGACTATCACCCCCTTGTATGGGTAACTCTTATGACCTTAACCATGACTTATTCAGAATATATTGTAATGCACTAAATATACTGGTGATATATTTAGAAGGAGCCATATGAAAGTGACCATTTGTCATACGTGAACACACCACAGCACACAGGAGTTCCACCATATCTATGGTCACATGAGTAGCCTGTACAAGGTGGTGATGACCAACCAAGAAGTAATCTTCTTTTCTGTCAGACACTGCCTTTATCGCTCATTGGTTTACTCATATGGCTGCATGCTATAAACATCACTTTTAAAAATAAAGTTCCTAAATAGTTCTTGTTTTGGACATATGGATTATGTAGGACTTTAATGGGTATAGAACCTTTAAATTAAGTCGAAGTTCTTTAAAATAGTTATTGCACATCATTTACAAACAGGGTCCTTTAACTATTAATTGCATGAGGCCAAACTTGGTCCTCCAAGGCAGGGGTGCCCAGTCCTGATCTTAGAGATACATAACCCTACAGAGTGCAGCTCCAACTCTAATCTAACCTGATCCAGGTAAGGATAACTTTCTGAGACATCCAAAATAGCCACGTGTGGGATCTGATCTCTTCAGGGTAGTAGATGTCCAGGACCTCCATGATCTTTTGGAACCTTTGGTGTCAGTGCACACGAATAAAGGAACTCCATGTGCTTGCCCCATACAGTAACACATAGGGAATGAATGTTAAAAGTCAACAGATGGAATTAGCATCTGTTATCATAATACTGCATTAACGGATCATATGCTTTTACTTAACAGCACTCTGCACAACTCACTTGCGGCAACTGAATCTCATTCAAACTCTGTCATTCATTTAGTCGTATGGTTACAAACAGTATACAGGTAATACAGTGTACTAAAGAGTGAAGCCAATAAAAATAAGACATAATAGGAAATGCTTTAATAGGAAATATTAGCCTTGGTATCCTTAGAAAAAAGTTGTTTATTATATGAGTATACGTATTTTATACTAAAACTGAGGCAGTATACTTGAAGTTTACTTTTTAAATACTACATTTTGTCTATTTAAAAATAGTATAGTGAAGTATACTTGACATATGCTGATAAGGATAAAGAAAGCATATAAAGTATACTTTTGTAAACTTAAAATGACCTTATAAATTATACTTAAAGTATACTTAAACTTAAATGTTACAATTTAGTACAAATAAGTATTAAATTAGTATACTTTCTAGTACATTACAAGTACATGGTCTATATACTTGCTATACTTATACTCAAGAATACTTAATAAAATTAACTTCAGTTATACTACTTTTTGCTAAGTATATGCTTGTGTCCTGGTCACACTATTCACTCTCCCTTGACTTCCCTCACTCTGGCCTCCCAGTTTCTCTGCAGCTCCTCACAGGGCCTCTGGCCCAATAAATCTAGCAAAAGATGTCTGAGCAGTGGCCTAAATGTGTCTGCACCATGCAAACATAATAGCAGATCCTATGGCTGGTGAAGATGTTAGCATCTGTGCTGCAGGCCAAGGGCCAGAGACATTAGGTTACCTGATCCATTGCTAACTGACAGAGGAATATGGAGTCAAGAGGATATTAGAGAGGTAAATCAATTCAGCATACATTTATCTACCTTCTGTCATGACAATTCAGTGCATACTGTACCCTAGGTATATTTATGTACTGTGACACATAAACTGCTTGTAAGCATTAGATGCTAGTATACTTAAGAGCTATAATGACTATCAGGTTGGTATTATATGCACAGATATACAAAGTCTTCTGTCTACAAAGCTTAGTTCGCTTTGCAAGCTGGTTGGATGATAAATGTCTTAAATAACTAGACTGCATTTCAGCAGAGAAAATGCAAAGTGTGCTTGCTCAAATGCCGAACACAGCTTTTTATTTTTTTCTTTACTTATTTATTCATTTTAATTAAAAGCTTTTATTTTGTAATGTTAGAATTTTTTACTTTTACATCATGGGACTT
>JBBIGB010272816.1:0-13712 GCA_037577075.1 Alestopetersius hilgendorfi
GCTCGGTGGGTAGTTTGTGTGTGTGTTTGTGTGTGTGTGTGTGCGTGTGTGTGTGCGTGTGTGTGCGTGTGTGTGCGTGTGTGTGTCCGTGTGTGCGTGTCCGTGTGTGCGTGTGTGCGTGTGTGCGTGTGTGTGTGTGTGTGTGTGTGTGTGTGTGTGTCTTTGTATATAGTAAAGAAACAAGCAAAACTATTTAATAGATAGATAGACAGACAGACAGACAGACAGATAGAAATGGAACATGAAGAAAGAAAGAAAAAATCAGAAAAAAGACAGAGAGAGAATGCGGGAAAGAAAAAAGAAAAACTGGCCTTCCCCTGGCTGTGGCCTTGCTTGTGCTTGTTCTGTCTGCTGGCTGTTTGTGTTAGGACAGTCCTTGCCTTCCTTGCTTTATTACCAGCAAAGTAGACAGATTCTCACAAACTGTGCTCATAATATTCATGTTTTATTATTTAACCCTTCAACCCAAGGCTCATTCAGTGTCTATATTGAAGCTAATTTACGAATGTAGGTTTGAGCCCACATAACAAGACCTTTAAGGTTTATGGATTTACTTAAAACGAGCTGTGTGATATTAGCCAAGAAACGTGAACACAAAAGTGCCAACTGTGCCCTCTCCCTGTCTTCTGTGGTGAGTAGATGACCGGATTTGCTCTCCTTCATTCATGGGACTCAGCAGTGAATGTGGCCCGGACATGCTGGAGCAGGTCCACAAGAATGGCATTACCTTCCCCTTCAGTAAGTGCCTTTGTTAGTGCAGATTAAATCATTTCCCTGGGTGATCCATTGTGATGAATGTAAATAATTAGACTAGCTAAAGTGGCCCATCACTTCTATCATCAGTAATGGATGTTTGCAATTTGAGCCACTCTTGTATCAAGATGCTCCTGCAACACAAACCCACACCCATAAACTATTCACATTTTTTTAACAGGGACTCAAACCATTACTTTATATTTGATTCAACTGTATACATTTTACAGTATACAACTGACAAACAAAGTTAGCATAAAGTATTGTGCAAAAGCCTTGTGCCTCTATGCAATTTGTTTGTCATTTTTCTCAGTGTGTGATTATTAAAGTGTCTTTCTAATGTTAATGAATTTAACATTATAATAAATGCAAATAAACAAGAAAATAGTAAAAAGGATCAAGATTTGTTTGGTTTGTAAAAGTAGTTGATATTATGTGAGCTGGTGAGGAGAACACAGCTTCAGTTCCAGATTCCTCCAGCCATTGTTTGGATTGTGAAACTCCATCAGCAGCTTCTGATTTAATTTAATGAAGGACTGATCGAGTCAAACCAGGTTTCTGATGGAAACTATAAGTAATACTGGACTTCCACAAGGAATGCACTGATATACTGAACATAACATCACAATTTACACTTTAATGTTATTTGTTTTGATTCTTTGAGTTGTATTTAGTATATTTAGTAATACTAACATGCATTAATATTAGTGCAAGACCTTTGGTAGCTAAAAAACATAAACTTGACATAATTGTGCAAAAAATATAGCAAAATAAATCATTCTAAAAGGAAAAAGTGCTTAATAGAGAGATGCTAATATTCAGTTCATTACCATTGATGACAAGATATCAGCATTTCAGATTGGCCTATACTATATACACTACATGGGCAAAACTGGTGGGACCCCCTATTGCAGCTATAACAGCTTTTCATGCTTTCACAACAAACTCATCCAACCATGTCTTAATGGACCTTGCTTTGTGCACTGGGACATAGTCATGCTGGAACAGAAAAGGTTCTTCCCCAAACTGTGTCCACAAAGTTGGAAGCATGACGTTGTCCAAAATTTATTGGTCTGCTGAAGCATTAAGATTTAAGTAAGGCGCCTAACCCAAACCATTAAAGACCATTGTGTCCCAATACTTTTGTCCATATAGAGTAAGTATGCAGGTTGGCCTTAGTTTCTTTTTGAACTGGTTTAAATAGGTTGTAACAGATTTTAATAGGTTACGATGGCCGGTTTAAAGAGTCGTAGTAATTTTTTTCATACTAAAGACTAAGTGTTGTGTTCCCTTTCATGTATTTTGACTTGTGATGTCTGTCTTGTGCTGCTTTCTGTTTTATTACAGTCTGTAAAACTCAGGTAGCACATGGCACCAACTCTCATGAGGTAAGAAGGCATTGGAAAGCACAATACACTTGTTTGGCTCTTGTGTGGCTCAGCTTGTTAATCATCAAACTTCCATTATGTGATTAAGCGCATTTCGTGATTAAGCACATTATGTCTTAAAAGAGCCCTTCACATTACTTCAGAGCCAGTCCCTCCTCCCTCAGAACACACTGTGACTCACAGCATCTGATTGGGATCTCCAGTGTAAAGTGATCTGAAGGCCCACTGTGTTCTGTACTGTTTTACAGTGTTTATCTCAGTGAAGCGTGTACCCAGCCTGTCAGATCTGAGAACACTAAGAGTACCAGCTGTTTTTAATACAAAGAAGCATTCTTTATTTCTTAAGGTTTGAAATTAAAATCAATTTTACACTTGCATCACCACAATTGTGCTTCTTAGACATGCTGCAAAACATTGTAAGTCAAAAGTCACTGATATTTTTGTAAAAATACTTTTAAACCTTTTTTTCAACGTGCTCAAACCTCTACAATCTCTTAACTAAGTGGACACAGAGTTATAAAACTGAGTGCAGCTTCACCACTGCAGGCTGCCTTTCCTGATAATGCCAGAGCTGGTGTTCACAAAGCAGCTGTGTAATTTTATCTGGAATCAGATTCATCAATTATTAGTCCATGTCATAAAAATGTAGGGGGTGCTCTTACAGGAAAGTGTTACTGTTCACTTCTAGCATTGGTAACCAATGTTGGACTTGTAGTTATAAACTAAATGAGTATTGGCCATGTATTAAAAGAACAATAAGATAAAATCATTTAGCATCTTAAAAGTGAATCAGGTTTATTCTTGTGGAAATCCTTGTCATATGTGAGAAAATCATAGCCCTCTGTTGCTCTCAAATCTCTAAATTTCAGTTCATTTCAGTACATCTTCAGTATGCTCTTTGAAAAAGAAAGCTGTAATTATTTAAGCAAAACTCTAATAATCTGAATGCTGTACAGAACACTGGTGAAAGTCTTATTCAAGCTAATGGGAATTTGTACTGGGCAACGAGATGGAAGAACGGATAGACAGATGGACGGATGAATGGAAGGAAGGATAAAGGAATTAAAGAATCAAGGACTTTTCGAATCCACAGCAATCCACAAATTGCTGTAGAGCAATTTGAACACAGAATAAATAGACCTAGATTAATGAAATGACCGTTGGAATGCTACAGTTTCTTATTAGGTTGAACAGGATTTTTGTCATTATTTTGTAGCTGTGAAGGATCACATTTATGGGAGAGGTATGAATGGATCAATGAAAACATAACAGTGAGAATAACTTACATTCTGAAAGAAGGCAATGTATTCCTGTTGATGGACAGTGTATGTTTAAGAGTGGGTCGATGAATGTACTGCTCTTTTGGACAGAGCACCTTCCTGATACCTGAGGATCATTTATCAGTTATAATATCTGGGACCTTCACTTAAATACAGTGAAAATCTTTGAGCGGTCCTTCTCTGCCTTAACGAATCAATGCATACTGTTGTCTCTCCTTGCCCCAGTGTTGACACAGTGGGATGTACAAGATTAATATGTTACTCTTGCCTGATGGAATGACGGTGTAGGTGAATTTTTACAACTGTGTATACAGAGATTTTATAGGGCTCATAAAGCGAGGCTGAATTCTTATTGGTCTCTGTTGAAAAGCTTTACCTTGTAGACCTATAGAGGTGGTTATCTCTGAGATATGGAAAGATGCTTCAGTACACCTTAAAACAGATACAGCTGAATCTCTATATCTGGAGGATGTTCTTTTCTTCAGACCCCTTCTGTGTAACATTCTCAGTCTGTACCTCTAATCTTTTGTGTAGTTAATGTGCAACATGCAGATGTGTCTCAGCTCATGGGTTACTGTGGGTCTTTGCCCTGCAGATGGCAATCATCTTCAGCGAGGAGGATCTGAAGGACATCAGGCCTCCGTGTGTCATCCAAAGCTTCATCAACCACAACGCTGTGCTTTACAAGGTCTTTGTAGTGGGTGAGGCCTACAGTGTGGTGGAGCGGCCCTCCATTAAGAACTTCCCCTCCGGACCCACAGGTCAGTCAGCCCAAACGTCGCAGACCTCTTCTGTCCGTCACTCAGTCTTATAAACCAAGGGCGCGTTTTTGAGTGCCTGATTATAATAAGGGATATAATAATGGGATAGTCACATTTAGAACCACTGTAAATGGTTGTAATAAAACTGTTATGGTTCTAAAATCTGACCAGTTGAGTCACATTTGAAGTCAATCTAAAATGGCAGTTATAAAAAGGATAGTTTCTAATATAAAATCGAATTGGATGAGCCATGTTCAAATCTGCTGCAAAATACTCAATATCCACCGATCAAGTGGGGAAGCCCACCGTCCTGGTGTTTAGGGAGTTGCCCCTGTTCGGGAGGTTGTGGGTTCAAATGCCAGGACTGTCAGTAGTACCACTGAGGCACCCTTGAGCAAGGTATCATCCCCACACACTGCTCCCCAGGTGCTACGTCACTGGCTGCCCACTGCTTCACTTGGTGAATGACAAATTTCACATTCACACTGTACGCTGTGTTGTGGTGTGTTCATATGTGACAAATGGACACTTAAACTAAAGTGTGCATCAGCTGCTTGGGAAAGGAATGGCACCAGGGTACGTGTACAATGTTCTACTGGGAAACCTTGTGGTCTGCATTCATGTGCATATTACTTTGACACAGACCACCTTTCTAAATGCTTTTGGGGTCCAAGTACACCCTTCTTGGTCACAATATTCCCTAAAGACAGTGGCCTCATTCAGCAGCATAATACACAGCAAATGTTGTTCAGGAATAGTTTGAGGAGTCCTGGGATTCGAACTCACAACCTTCCGATACCAGAGGCAACTCCCTAACCACCAGCCCACAAGCTATCTGTGTACCTAAACAATATTAGGCAGGTGGTTTTAACGTGATGCCTGATTGGCGTTTATATTTTCTCATATTTTCTACTTCGCCTAAAAGCACGATTTACTAAAATTGCTCAAGTGGCACTTTGATGGAATATTTGATCATTGCTTGATTTATTTTAGTATGTACCTTTTGAGGGGGCCCCTCTGTCTGACTCCCACTGTGGGTATATCCCACTGTTACTCTACTCTTCTACAAAAGCAAATAAAATACAAAGCATTAGTGTAATATCAAAAAGATATAAAAACCCTTAATGATTCAATTAGCCCATTGCACACAGGAGAAAATGCAGTAAACACCTGCTGTTTAATGTTGTGGAGGCTGAAAGAAATAATATGTGGCCTAAAGAATGCAGGTGATTACAGTCATATGGTGATAATCGACTGGAAAAGGTCATTTGGCGAAGGGATGTGTGTGTGTGTGTGTGTGTGTGTGTGTGTGTGTGTGTGTGTGTGTGTGTATGTGTGTGTGTGTGTTTGTGTTTGTGTTTGTGTGTGTGTTTGTGTGTGTGTATGTGTATGTGTATGTGTATGTGTATGTGTATGTGTATGTGTATGTGTATGTGTATGTGTGTGTGTGTGTGTGTGTGTGTGTGTGTGTGTGTGTGTATGTGTGTGTGTCAGGGTGAAATTTCAAAGCCTAGGCATTAACAAACCATGTAAAAGCATTTCCCTGGGTGGCATGCATGCTTTTACACAGGATTTAAGAGGACTTGGTCTCTTTTGGCTAGTTTTAAGATCTAAAGTCATCCAGGAAAATGGACATCTCCTTATAAAGATACTTTATCTGAAGTTGTTTATGAAGCAAGTCTTTGTTTAAAAGAACCTGAAATCTTGGGTGAAGCGAGATTTGCACTAATGGCTCTCTTGACTGATGCTACTTAATGCTAATAGTCTCTTACTTCTCTGCAAATCCGTTTATTTCTCTTCCCCACTGTCAGCTCATGCATGCATCAATATTTAGAGCCGGATTCTAGTAAAGGGTTTGTTTTGTGTTACACATGCTGCACTACTTTGCTGTTTAGATACCAGAATAGTTTAGTGAATTGTGCCCCCCACTGGCCAATCAAAGACTGTACTGTTTGATGCATGTCATACATACACATACTTCATCATCAGCTTTATTGATCCCAGAGGAAATATGTTATGACTTCACAGACACAGAGACACAGAGACAAGAACAATATAAAATATAAAGTCTAACTCAAATCAAATAACAGCTCTATATGAAATATATTCATATAGGTGGATGTAGCTCAGTGGGTAGTATACTTGCCTCCAGACCAAGAGGTCATGGGTTCAAATCCTACCTTCAGCATACCTCCACTGGGTCCCAGAGCAAGACCCTTAACCCCAAGTTGCTCCAGGGAGACTGCCCCCTGTAGGTAGGGAATGGAAGTCGCTTTGGATAAAAGCGTCTGATAAATGCCGTAAATGTAAATATATTATGCTATATACACAAATGCTGGTGTATTAATGCTATAAATAAATAGCATACAGTTAAATGATTTACTATTTAACACAAATAGTGGTTTGGCTTTGTTCCCTATACCGAGTCTGTTATGGTACATAATAGAGATCAGTAGTAGATCAGTAATATTAACATATATAGTGTTATTTCATATGGTAAGACCATTGCAATGTTATTTTATTTATAACAAATTGGTGACACACAGTATTATCAGTTTGACAGTGGTCATGTACTGTTTTTAATATGTATAAATAATGTTATAATAGAACATCAATTGTAACCACATTGGAAGCAAACAGTGATCACCGTCCATTGTATTTTAAGTGCATTATAATTCAAGGTATAATGTCTAATCTGTCTAATTGATGGTCTGTTAATGAGTGAGTCAGAGACTGACAATACTGAAAAATGCTGTGTTTAAAATATAAATATATGCTGTTTAGGTTCCACAAAAAAAAACAACTTGGTTTTGTTCCTTTCTTCAGACAGAAGAGCCATATCTTTCAACAGCCATCATGTCTCTAAACCTGAGTCTTCATCTGATTTAACCTCTGTGAGTCAATACATCTGTTTTGTTTTTTTTATCATTTTGCTCATTGTAATCTATTTCTCAACATTCTTTTCTTAATGTCCTTTTATGTACTCCTTATGATTTAGTGTACAGTTTACACTGTTCACATAATCTCAGTTCCACTGGACCTGTCTTGATTTGTGTCCAATAGAGGGACAATTTGGAGGGACAGTGCAGGACACCCAGTGATGACGTCATTCAGAAGATTTCCAGGTGCTTGAGACAAATGCTCGGTGTGTCCCTATTTGGGATCGATATCATCATTAACAACCAAACAGGCCAACATGCTGTAATCGACATCAATGCATTTCCAGGTGAGTTCCCTTCTTGAGGTTAAAAAAGTGCTCGTGGGACAGAGGAGCGTGAGACATTGTTGAAACAACGGCGTGTTCAGTGAGGATGTACATTTTCTATCAAATGTTTATGGATCTCTTGCAATTTTTTTTTAGTTTTTTTGTTGTAAGCTGTGCTATATGGACAAAAGTATTGGGACACCTGACTGTAAGAACAATAGACTTTAATGACATTGCAGTAAAATATATAGACTTTAATATGGAGCTCCCCCTCAAACACGCAGATTTTGTGTTGAATTTGTTCCCATTCATTCTGTAGGGCATTTATGAGGTCAGGCACTGATGTTGGACGAGAAGGCCTGGCTTATAATTTTCGCTCCAGTTCATTCCAAAGGTGTTGGATGGGGTTGAGATCAGGGCTCTATGCAGCCGGTCAAGCTCTTCCACACCAAACTCGTCTAACCATGTCCTTATGGAACTTGCTTTGTGCACTGGGGCACAGTCATGCTGGAATAGAATAGATTCTTCCCCAAACTGTGTCCACAAAGTTGGAAGCATGGCGCTGTCCCCAATTTTCTTGGTTTTCTGAAGTGTTAAGATTGTCCTTCACTGCCTCCTGAATTCAAGAATTAGAAAGTGTGCCTCAATATGTTTGTCCATATAGTATATACTGTAATACTGTGGACTATTTAGTTGCAGTTCTGCCTCTAGACCACACGGTGTTAGTATAGAGTTAGAGGGCTGTTTGTGGTTCAGTAGTAGTAGAAATACACTGCAGTGTATATAAATGTCTTTTGGTATAACATTGATAAAATTTTTTTCCTTTTTCTTATATCTGTGTGCATCTGTTTGTCTTGAAGAGTGTTTTAAAATGCCAACACTTACTTTTAAATGAATAAATAGGCATTAAATAGTCATGCATTTCCCTCCCATTCTGAATTAAATTCATTTCAAAGGGGAAGCAGATCATTATCTTTAGGGGAAACATTCAGATTCAGCTGCTGTAGCTGCACACAGCTGTGTTTGTCACCTCATGTTAGATACTGTAAAGCCATCAGGCCGCCCTCTCTCTTGTTGCTATGGAGATGATGTGTATGCAGTAAGGCGTGACAGTGTCTCAGTGGAATGAAAATCAGGTCCCATGATAGCAAAGGCAACGCAGCATATCTGCTCTTAACTCGCTTTTATTCTATCTGTTGTTTTATTAATGACCTGTTCTGCAAGATTGTTATAAAAATCCTTTGATCTTAGTTATATCTTTTAAACTGCAAGCCTATTGTTCAAGTTAATGATCTTCAAGGGTCAATATTTTATATATTTTCTCATTTGAAAGTCCTTGTAAAGTTATGTAGCAAAAACACTTGCATTTCATTTTCACATGAATATTTTACAACCTATTTTATGCTTTAGGATTCAACAGCCTGTTTTATATACTGTGCCATCATATATTCGAATGACCTTCAGCCAGTTCTCATTGGCTGAACAAGCTCTCTGTATTGTGCCTCATTCAAAAAGCAGTCTGTGGTGAAATGCATGGATCAAATTATTGTATTGTGTTTATATTCCCTAGAAAAAAATGAACTTCAGCCACTTCTTTTAGATCCTTTAGAAGGCTGCACTGGGGGCATCAAAACCACAATAAATTCTAAATCATTTCGCCTTAATTTCAGCTTGGTATTCTTAAACAAATGGTATTGAGTGGGTAGTGAGAAGTTAAACAATGCTTTCACGCTCCATTAAACACTCAAAAAAGCAATTATATGGACCCGTTTATGTTTATTTTTAAATTATTCTGTAACTCTCTATTATAGAGTTGTGAGAGTGAGGAACTGGATCATATATAAGCGATTGCCATGCTGAACTTTTATAGACACAGCTGTAACTGAACAGCATACTCACCACTATTTATTGTTTTAACACATACAGTACACTTTTTAGGACATTATTCTTGTGTGCGTGTTTCTGGTTGTGCATTTATGAGCTGAATGTGTGGGAATGCTGGAGATACAGTGTTTTTTAGAAGTATTTTTTGAGCATATAGATTTTCAGGTGATGCACCTGTGTGTGTCATGCAGTGAGGATAAAGGAATGCGTGGGCATGTGGTTTTTACAGAATGTGGTCTTGTTGCCTAGGTTACGAAGGAGTTCCAGAATTCTTTGACGACCTGCTGACTCACCTTACCAGCGTCCTGCAAGGCTCTGGACCCGCTGGACCCCTGAGAGTGAACGGAGTAGCCCAGAGCCTATCGGCGGCCTGTGGGCTTCCCTGCAGCATGCTGGGAAATGAAGGCAGTAGCTGGGTGATTGACAGCGAGGGAATAAAGAAAGGTTCCCATCAGGGCCTGAGCTGCTGCAACGCTGACTTAGAACCCAACTACAAACAACACTGTAGGTCCACACTGGCAGCCGAGGCTTCTTCACAGTGACCCCCGCCCCAGCGAATTAGTTTATTTAATTACTCCTAACAAACCAATCACACCTTTCTCCAATCTGAATGGGGGCTGAAGACTATTCCTCTGAGCCAGTTTATGATCTGTAGTGCGTAGAGTATGACCAAAGATTAAATTAAAAGGAGTAAAATTAGCATCTTAGGTTATCAACGGGATTTAGTTTGGTCTGTTTTCATGTATCTTGCACTGGACTTTCTCAATGGTACGGTGCCTTAAGGACCATTTCTAAACTGCTGATTATGGGGAAAGTAAGGGAACTTGAAGTGTACTGTTAAGTTACAGAAACCATATGATCCTGTTGGCAGTTGAAATCTAATGGCACAGGGAGCACTCAGACTTTCAACATTCATTCATACGTCGACTGAATGGAAAGGGCATTTTAAATGTGGGTGAATTTTAAGGCTGTTTACGACTAGAAGTCCCAGATTTCCTGCACCTGATAAGCAGCCATGGCACAGAATGTGTAGACAATATTTTGAATGTACTGTATAAAACACTTGTCTCTATATAAAACCCTGTGTAAAGACCTGATTTACACATTGTGAATGAAGCAGCAGTCGGCTGCTTGATATCAGGTTAAAATCACATGACGGCCTTAAAGAAATACTCCAGCATTTTTCAGTCTTACCTCTATTTGCCACTTTTATAGGATACGGTCAGTAAAACTAGTAAAATCAGTAGGACTAGGATAGCCCACCTATAATAGAATCCAGTGGGCTGGTACTTGAGCTCATAGAAGTGTAAGGACATCTGAGATGCCTCAGAGAGAGATTTGGTTGGAAAAAGGTGGAGTATTAATCGAGATGTCTTCCACACACTGTAGTATGAGATTAGTTGGCTATAAAACTGTAGCAAAGCAGGAACAGAACTGCCCACCTCAGTCATTTTTGGGGCTTTTAATGTGTAAATATGACCACAAAGATACAATTTCATTGACAGTTTTTACACTGTGTTGTATAATTGAGTTTGTTGGACTCTGTGCCTGTTTTCGACTCTTGTTTCTATGATTGTACATACTGTACACACTAAATGTATTTGTGTATATGTTGTTTTGGCACACATTGAAGGACAGGAAAAGACAAAAAGACATGCACTATCGGCATTTCATTTCCCTTACAAATGATGAGACAGGGATTTCAGAGAATAAATACTAAAATTTAATGACCCCAGTGTTATGATTATGGCTTGCTGTGTTGGGCTGTGGTTCCCTTCTGTCTTTCAATTGGAGGTCATAAGGATGACCTCTGTTTTGCATAGATTCATACACACAGCCCCTTACATATAGCTCCAGAGTGATTGCCTGCACATTGCCATACTACAGAGAACTCTAATATTTATTGGTTTACTTAAATAAAGCCCACACTGCATTTAATTACAGGTAAATCAACGTATTCCATAAAAACATTATTGCATTTAGATCAATCAGGTGCAGCCCCTTTAAAAAGAATACGTACCTTTCTGAATATAAATACAATCCCCGATCTCTTAAGATTAACATTATTTTACTAGTGTTTTCTTTGCAGTAGTTTTGCGGGGTGCCTGTGTTTCCTCAATAAGCAAGCGAGATACTGGTGTAGAGCTGAAGCGGGGGAGCTGTGCTGGGTAGAAAGCCAATGGAAGCTGGCTCAAGTCCTTTTTTAGATCAGTGGTGGCACTTTGCAGCACTGTGTTTCTAGAAGATAAAGGAAAAAGGGGGGAAAGCCAGAGTGGAAAGTGTCTGCAGCAAAGTGTCTGAGCTAGAGGGAGAAAGCTTCATCTGCATAAAGGAGGAAAGGAGGGAGAACAAGGTGAGGAAGGACAGGCCTGGTTTAGTTCACATGCCGCAGATCGTGAAGCTTCTGAGCCACGTTCTCCAGCTCAGACTCGATGGCAGCCAAACTCTCGATCTCAACATCCTGCAAGACATGAAAGGAGAGGACAATAAGAGCTCTTTGAAAATGCTTTTATACTGATCTGATTTTATTCATGCATCAATGTTGATCACATGAAGTAAGTGAAAGTGAACTATTTGTCAGATGTGAACTCCCCACAGCACAGCACAGCACACAATGTGAATAAAGAGAACTTCTTTCTCTGTATTTAACCCGTTCACCAAGTGAAGCAGGGGGCTGCCACCTATGAGGGGCGCCCAGTGAGCAGTGTGAGGGACGGTACCTTGCTCAAGGGTACCTCAGTGGTGCCACTGGCAGTCTTAGAATTCAAACTCACAACCTTCTGATCACAGGGCCAAATCCCTAACAAGAAGGTCTAAATAAATCCAAAATAAACTGCAGAAAATGCTCTATATGAAACACACTATGCAATAAACACAAATGCTGGGGTGTATGTACTATAAATAAGTAACATACAGCTACTAGTAAATGACTAGGAACACAAATAGTGGTTAGGAGTCTGTTACTGCAAGTAGTACAGATCAGTAGTAGCTCAGTATTGCTGATATAAGTAGTGATATTTCACATGGTAACACTATTGCACACGAGAAATGATTGAGTACCCAATAAGCAAACTGCAGATGGTAAGAATACAGCACATAATAAAAATATATACCGATTATCTACTGAACAATTACCTACACAATTGTGTCTTTTTAACATCTGGAAAAGGTATCTTACATTGAAAAGCTTATTTTTCAATATTTCTATGTTCACATAGCGTGAAGGGTGGAGAGTCTTTTTAAATTGCATGTAAATGTGAAGAACGTCAATGAGAAGAAGTAGTTTACAAAGTTGTAGTTTTAAAATGATGCTTCTCGCTGTCCAGGCCAAGGCTGCTGAATAAACACAGCTAATTAGGAACAGGTGTGTTTGAGACTGCTGACACCAGCGTTAGCAACCCTCCCAGGAGTGTATGAAGTGTTACCTCTGTCTTCTTGCTGGCACTCCCCTCCTCCTCCCTTCGCCCCTCTGGGTCTCTTCTTGCCATCATCCGGAGCTCCTGCTCCTCAGGACTCTTCCACACGTCTCCTTCTCCCGGCTCCTGCACCTCCTTCGAGTGGTGTGGCACCTCCTGCTGGTCATAAGCTCCCATCTCTGCTCTCCTGTGGGCCGTCTGCCTGGCCTTGCTCCAGTGCCTCACTCCAGCCTTGGCTGTCTCCTCCTCCGCCTGCCTCAGACCTTGTCTACTTTTCTGCACCTTTTCCTGCTCCTCCTGGCTCTCCTCCTCCGCAGACTTCTTCATTTCATAATGCTCTCCGGCCCCCGCTGCCTCGTCTGCTGAGTGAACAAAAGGCATTCATATCTCACTCCGGTTCTTGATTGGTCCACGCGCCTGTTCCTGTGTCTCATTTCTTTGCACATAACTCCATCAAAAAAGGCCTGATATTATTACACAGCATCAGCAAAGGCAGCACTCTATTTAATGAGATCGCCTCCTGATAGATCTTAAGCACACTGGCCCACTCTCAAACTGAATTAGGCAAGAACTGCAAAATGCAAAAATCGCCCTGTTCTGTTCTTTAAAACCCACTTGGCTGCAGAGTCAAGCTTCTATGCAAAAAAGTCTACATTCCTAGATTTTAATGTATTCTTTTATTTTAATAACACCATTTCCTGATGCTACTCTTGCATGTAAAGAGGCCATTTGTCATGCATGAGCACACCACAGCATGTGTGAAACATTTAATTCAAGTTTGAATCAATTATTAGTGTGTGTCACAAATGCAAGAATTCTGAGCAAGAAAATGCATTGAAAGCAATATTTGTGATGTCATTTCCTCTTATTTTTCTGATTCTAAAGCTGCCTCCTTCAGCTCGCAAGCGTGCTGACTTAACATCACAGAATTGTGCTGTCCAACAAATACAGAGTCTCTCTCTCTCTCTCTCTCTCTCTCTCTCTCTCTCTCTCTCTCTCTCTCTCTCTCTCTCTCTCTCTCTCTC
>JBBIGB010274285.1:0-13699 GCA_037577075.1 Alestopetersius hilgendorfi
AATAATAATAATAATAATAATAATAATAATAATAATAATAATAATAATAACAATAATAATAATAACAACAACAACAAGCATTAGAAGATGTAGAAGAAATGTCTTGGCCTTCGCCCAACATTGGATACAGCCACGTGAATATCCCAGAATTAAAACATACAAATAATAATAATAATAATAATAATAATAATAATAATAATAATATATTTCAAGGAACTCATTGGCATTTTACATAAAGTAGTAAGTCCTGGTATGGGGTGGGGGGTGTTCTTGAGATTCAGAGCAGCAGCACATGGAGTCAAGGTTTGATAGCACGTTCGATAAGCACAGGTGAGTAAGGTCAGGTTAGTGATTTATGGGTGAGGAGGAGGATTTTGTATGAGATACATTTCTTAACTTGAACTTGAATCTTGAATCTTAACTAAGAACCAGTGGATGAATCTCACATTCTTACATATTCTTCCCTCTGTGAAGTAGTTGCATTTTGGTAAACCTTTATTTTCTCTGTGCTATATTACAAAGTAAAACATTTGATTCCATTAGTTACATCCTGAAGAATGTTCTCCACATTGAAAAGAAGCTTCAGTTATCTATTGCTGTGGCCATCCAAGATCTACCAGGCGCTCATCTGCACATTCTAATGCTCACAAACAAGCAAAAGTGGACTTTCTGGAAAAACACTGCGGTGTTAGAATCTCCTACCCCCATCCAATCAGAATGAATACCCTCATTAGAATCAATTAGAGAAAGAAATCAGTGCCTCTTCACAGTTGCACCAGATACAGCAGCCCCTAAGAACTGCGCAGTGTAACGATCTCCACTCAGACTCAATGCCCTCAATGTAGAAAATGTGTGCTTGAATGATTTATTGCCTTTGCAGCTCACCTATGTATGTGCTGTGCTGCATTTTGCAGTTACATGCTGATATTCTCTGTGGTACGGAGCTGCTCTTCCCGGGCCAGTAAACCGTCAGTACGTGTCTTCAGTCAGGAGAGCATAAGAAGAGGTTCTGATCTTTAGCAGAATCAGAAAACTTCACTGGAGGAAACTGTTTATGTTATGACTGAACAGACACACAAAGACACAGAGACAAGAACTATATATAAAATATAGCATAAGTCAACATACAGAAATTCACTGAAAATTGTACCAAATGCACAATGCTATGTGCAGAAAATACTGTGGTCAGTAAGAGAGGTGGATATAAATACTATACATTAATACATTAAATTACAGCTGAAAGAGTTTCTTAGTAACACAAATAGTAGTTTGGGGTTGAAATCTATTTATAGTCCGTTATTACACGTAACAACGATAAAAGCAGTGGTACTGCACATAAGGCTATTGCACATAATAAATAATTGCACATAATAATAAAAATATTTGAAATGCAGATAATGATTTAGCATAAGAATTTGCACAGCTGCTGCTAATAATGGTAAATAACGATGGTGAAATAGGGGTGAGCAATAAAACCATGTTTCTGGTCTTTTTGTCAAATTTACACTCGGCATTAACGTCTGTTCAGGGAATTACAACTCACAAAAACATTTGTGACATTCTATTAGAGAGAGAAACTGAATCTTTTACACTTGTCCTTTGCAAATGTAGCTTCTGCATCCAGATGTTACTTTTTAATTTGACATTTTTATATCAGACTGAGAAGAAGCTGGAGCAGAGTTACCTTACATAAAACATAACAGGTATTTAAGATACAGAAGAAGAAAGATTATGAATGAGTTTTGATAGTTTTGCTCTGCAGCCACAATTGAAGCACAGCCAAAATAAAGACAGGGGCTCATTATCAAGTCAGTTCTCTCACAAATTTCACGTTCATGTTGTGCAAAAGACTGAAAACTGAAAACTGGTGTAGTGCATTGGAAACATAAACCCAACCACAATGTGTGACCAACTACTTTGGAATTAGGACAGTTAGAACCAAACACTTTCTGATCACAAGTGCGGTTACAGATATCTCTATATTGGGGATACAGAGCACATGATGGATATCACTAGTGCTTTTAGAACAGGCCTATTCAACTATCCGGCCCTTTTGAATTTGTTTATGGCCCGCAAGACTGCCAGTAAATCAATGTGTGATCCTTTATAAATCCTGGTGGAAACTTTTTATGTTATGACTCCACATACACAAGTACATCATAAAGTCAAAATTAAAATTAAATAAAAACTCTAATAAAATTCTCTAAACTATATACATAAAACACTGGGGTCAGTAAGAGAGGTGAATTAGATTCAACCTGATGCATAAACAAACTAGTCACACAGAAGTAGAGGTCAAATATGGCTTTATTTTTGAAACAGAGTCAGTTTCCCCCCCTAAACCTCCTCATTTGGTGTATAGAGGTTCCACTAACAGAAGCCTTTTGGAGGCATGATCTTCCTCTGAAGGAAGAAAAAGAAGGTCCTCTTACCAAAGCCAGCAGCATGGCAACACAACTTCATGTAATTACACACAGTCATACAAGGTAAAAGAAGATGCCCACGGAATCCCATTAACATTTAAAGTGCAGGCATCCTGCTGCGGAATGAGATGTTATTATTTTATTATAAGTCATATTTTTCTTGTTGTGCACATCTCTTACATGACCGCAGATGACTCGGAAAGTGCACACCGTCTTTGCAATAGCCTGCTGCTGTGGGCATCGACAGAACGCACTGATGCAATCAATAATACACAAGCAGAAAAGAAGCAATCTCATTTATTTGAACAAAGTGATGTTTCTGCTCTTCTGGGGATTTATGCTTTCTCTAGCCAAATGTTCCTTTTAGACTGCCTGCCAGTGTCTCCGCCCCCAAACCCCCACCTCATATTTGCTATTCATAACAGTGCTTTTTCAATTCATAACACCGATATGCTAAGTGACCTTTCATTGCTGCAGTCCTGCGAGGTATTTTTAGCGGGAATATTTTAAGACATTTTTGCTGAGATGCCAAGGTTTTGAAAGAATGCAGCTTTTGCAGGGGAAATAAAATCACAGAAATAAAAAAAATATATTAATAAATCAAATGACTCAGTCAAATTAAATACATTGTTAGTTATGCATTATATTCCCTAAAGCCAGCTTGTCCTACATCAGCTCAATTAGATGCCAGACAGGCACTTCCAAGTGAATGTGCACTATGTGGACAAAAGTTTTGGGACAAATGACCATTATACCAACAGGGATTATAATGACACTGCATTCAAATCACATGCTTTAATATGGAGTTGGTCCCTTTGTAGCTAGAACAGCTTCCACTCTTTTTGGAAGGCTTTCCACAAGATTCCACAAGGGTTTCTGTGGGAATTTGTGTTCATTCATTCTGTAGAGCATTTATGAGGTCAGACACTGATGTTGGATGAGAAGGTCTGGATCACAATCTCCGTTCCAGTTCAAAGGTGCTGGATGGTGTTGAGGTCAGGACTCTGTGTGGCCAGTCAAGTTCTTCCACACTGAACTTCTCCAGTCATGTCTTTATGGCGCTCACTTTGTGCACTGGGACACAGTCATGCTGGAACAGAAAAGGTTCTCACACAAACTGCGTCCACAGAGTTGGAAGCATGGGGTCGTCCAAAATGTCTTGGTCCGCTGAAGCATTAAGAATGTTCTTCTCTGGAAGTAAGGGGCCCGAACCCTGAAAAACAGGTGTGTCCCAATACTTTTGTCACTTATTCTGAAATAAAATTAGTACTGTAAGTCTGCATGTGTGCCTCTTGCCTGAGCGAGCCAAGCCATAACATGACAAATAGGGAAAAAAATGTATGCTCACTGTTATGATGACTTTTTGTGACAGTCACGATACCCTGGCAGTTCCCATCACAGTGGAGAATCATTTAAACATGCTACTGATTAAATATCCAAATGCTTCTTTCAGTTATCTTGCTTATATGATGGTTGTCTTCACTTTTGAACCAATGAAGGCCCCTCTATTTAAAGGATGCACAGCAGTAAATGCACACGTATAACTGAGAAGGCTCAGGCTTCTTTCTCTGTAATAAATATTAGAAATTAAAGAAGCTCAGCTGAACTTGAATAAACTCAAATCATGTATGACTTTCTACATCTGCATAAAAGTTTCAATATTTCCTGACATACAAACCTCCCAAGTTACCTGCTTGGTTTTCGAATAGACACACTTTTTACTAGGTCAGCAGTGTGCAGAATTATAACAATTACAGTTCCCCTTAGGCTGAAAGCTCTGCCTCTCTCAGGAGAGCTTTCCTTCCATTAATCAAAGACTGTGTGAATGGAGCGGCGGCTTCATTTCCGTGTCAGGTGGCTTAGCCTGAGGCTCACAGGTCATTCTGTCTCGGTGTGCCACGAGCTGCCGATGCCCTTTGGGTTTTTAACCAGTCATGTCATTAAGGCGGAAGGTATGTAGACAGAGCCGCAACATCTGTGTCTGTGAGAAACTTCAAAATGACAGCGGTCTCCATGCTGAATAATCAGGGCTTCCAGCAAACACACTCACTTGAGGAGATGTAGCAACATTTTTGCGGCCTAAAATTGCATCAGGAAAAATGCCACAGTGTATATAAACAAACTTTATGTACATCAGGACTCCGCTGCCCTCTCTGCTGAGCATCTACCACCGCAGGGTCCATAGGAGACCTCAAAGACCCCACACACCCCCAACATGGACTGTTCACACTCCTGCCCTCGGGACGAAGGTTCTAGAAGCTCCCGACTCAACAACTCCTTCTTTCCCACTGCCATCAGACTCCTGAACAGCTGACCTACATCAAATGTAATTTTGCACATTAAAGTCACTTTGCACATTAGCTCATTTTGCACACTAAGCTCCTTTGCACATTTACCTCATCCTGTAATTTTCTGCTCTTTTGCACACCTCTTTGATTTTGAAAATGCACAGTTGATATTTATTTCATTGCACAGGGAAATGCAATTTCTTCTAAACATATGACAATAAATGCTTTGTATCTTTGAATCTTGAATCTTATAGGAGCCCCTACCATGTCACTTCACCTTGTTGACTAATGATCCACTTGGCACACTCAGAGACTAGTAGAAGTAGAGAGTTCAGTGTGGAAGAACTTGACTGGCCGCACCCCCATCCAGCACCTGTGGGATGAACTGAAACAGAGATTGTGATCCAGACCTTCTCATCCAACATCAGTGTCTGACCTCATAAATGCTCTACAGAATGAATGAACACAAATTCCCACAGAAACTCCAAAATCGTGTGGAAAGCCTTCCAAGAACAGTGGAAGCTGTAATAGCTGCAAATGTTAACCAACTCCATATTAAAGTCTATATATTTGAATGCAGTGTCATTAAAGTTGGTTTAATGGTCAGGCGTCCCAATACTTTGTTCCGTATAGTGTGCCTTCACTTGTCTGGCATCTAATTTAGCAAATGTAAGATGAACTGGCTTTATAGCATATAATGCATAACTTGATTCATTTGATGTATTTGAATGCTAAATAATTAAAGTCCCTGTTGTTGTCATAGTTAGGCTTCCCAATACTTTTGTGCATATGGTATATCAGTGTCACTGCTGTGTTGAATAGTGATAAGATTTGCTCAAATTCACATTCAGTACATTTGGAAGCGTTGACCCTGTAAAGGTTATCCTTACCTCCCTTCCTGTGTCCTTACAATCTTTGCTACGCCTAAAGATTGGATCATTTCTGATTCAAAGCCTCCACTCATCCATTTGCAAAGGTTTGAGACATCTGGCCTTATAGAAACAGAGAAGCAGTGTCAGAGACCATACCTGAGGTTTATCCTCTTTAAACCCAACAGGCAAAATGGCGGTGGAAAACGTTCCATAAGCATCAGCTAAATTGCCCCACTTTTCCGTAGAGTGTTATACGATCATCTGAATGGCCTAATGCTGGTTCATGCATCCTACACAGTACTTTTGATTAGCTCCCATTCACTGACATGAGCATGAGTGATAGCAAGCCTTCGCTTTTGCTCGTGTCATTCTCCACCATTCACCAAAAGTGCTCGGAAAGTGATAAACATTTGCTGATTTCAGCACGCACGCAGGAACGACGGTGAATTGGCTTCTTTAGTTTTTCACAGCACCTGCCACAGCATCCACTATTACTCTCTTGAATGGCTGAAGCAGATGGTTGATTGTGACTGAGGCGAGGATGGATAAAGCAGATTTAACGCAGAGAACAGCTGCTCCGGGCCCCTGTGTTCCTATAACCAGCACTATATTTTCGGATCAGTGGGAATTCATATTGAGGGGATATTGTTTCATGCTGTGATGACAGTTGCCCCTTGCCCCTCGATGGAGTCCATGAAAGATTCTGAATCACAGTCATTTTGGAAAATATTCTATGGTTTTTAGGTCTATAATCCAAAAGGGCATAATTACACATAAACCTGAGCTACTGCGGTAGGTCTGATGTGCCCACTTGAAAGACCCTGAGCTGGCTGCCAGGTTTCTAGTTACAGGAAATAGCTGGAAAAGGCACAAAGGGAAATTCTAACACAAAGGCACACAGACAGCTGGAGGGTAGCTCATTGGGTCAGTAGATCCTGGCTGGTCCTGCCTCTTGGTTCTTTATGGGAATTGGCACACAGCACCGTACAGGGAAGTAGCATCAGTACAGGATCTTTAAAATATTCTCAGTCAAGATTCTTTTACTGAATTCACTGAATTCATTTCAGAAATATAATCCGGAGGTTATTACTAAAAGGCGACGGTGAACCTAGACAGTACTTAAGCTCAGACCACTTCTGCAATAGCTCTGGGAGTAATAATAGTAAAGCCAACATCTAGTGATCGAAGGAACTCTCTCTTGCTATCAAGATTCAAGATTCTTTATTTGTCACATGCAGTCATACAAGTACAACACACAGTGAAATGTATCCTGAACCACTCCTTACTGACTGTGCAAACATTAAAACAATAAGTAAATTATAAATTAAAATCTGGACATTTTCAGAAATCCAAATAAAATAAAGAAGAGTACAAGTAAGTATAAATGTAGATGTAAGTAAAATTAAATTTTTTAAAAATATATAAATCAAATTTTCTGAAACGCAAATCTAAAGTAAGTTGAGTGAAATATATAGACTGAATGTTTTTGTTTTTTAATATGTATTTTTATAAATAAATGTAGCAGCAATATGTACATTGTGCAAATGGGATGTTAAAGTGCATTGTGCAATAATAGCTCAGCAATACAAAACAGAGTGAAAAGTGACCACAGTCATGTATAAACAGTGTAAACAGTGTAAAACAGTGTATCAGATCAAATCCCTCACTTTAAGTCTTTAAGTGTTGTCTGAAGAAACACCTCTTCAAGGAGCACCTTGGTGATAAACCAGTTCTCTCGTTTATCTTTTATACATAATTTCTTTATATTTAAACCTGGGGCCCTTACCCTCCTAACTGTTTGTCCTTACTTGTGTATTGACATTTTTCTTTTTGATAGGGTTTGTTAATGTGTGTAACTTAGCTGGCAGCAACTTGGTTAAAAGCAGAAGATGATTTAAGTCTAGCTTTACAGGTATGAAGAACAGATGCGGACTTCTTAAGCACTGATGTACGTCGGCTGGATCAGAGTGTTTGTTAATTCAGAATCAGAAAACATTAATCCCCGGAGAAAATTGCTTATGTGGTGACTGCCACAACACACAAAGATACAGAGCGACACAAGACACAGAGACACAAGAATAATGTAAATTAAAATAAGTTTAAATAAAATCTAAAAAAAAATCTAAATTAAAATCTGTAGAGAGTGAGCCACCACAATATGAATAGACTATGCTACATACAGAAATGCTTGGTATAATATCTTGCTATAATGAGTAAGTAACGCAGCTGAGTGAAAAAACTATTGACACTAATGATAGTAATTAAGTACTATTAAGAAATATGAAATAATGAAAAGTTACAGAAACATTGATCATTAAATACATCCCGAAGGCCATCAGAACTCTGAATACACACACCTTCCAGTATATCATTCCAGTATACTCTCAATTTATACTTTGTTACCTCATATTACACTGTGGACTTTCAATAGCATCTACATTTTACCTTCTGTTGACTGTTCACACCTGAGTCCTGTTATTTGATAAGTTTACAAAATTACCACTCACTCAATGTGGTTCAATACTGCTAATTACCTTTTGTGCACATACTAGTCACTCTGGGAGATTTACATCCTGTTACATCATACTGTTGCATTGTTGTTGTGTCGATTTATTTTATTGTTTCTGTCACAACTTGCACTTTGTCAAATGTTATATGTTACACTGTGGTCTGTGGAGAAACATCTGATCACACTATGTGTTCACAGCTACCAATGACAATAAAGTTAACTTGAATCTTAATCTTAATATGATTTATTGAAAGCATATATATATATATTTGTGTTAAAGTGACACAGTAGAGAACCTCAGAATAAAGCTAGCACTGACTAAAATGTCGTTAGACTACTGCTCGATTCACAATGAGTGACACATGTAGGATTTCCAGATGAGTCTAGAGATGCTACAATGTCCCTTTTTCCCTTGACAAGATTGATCTCACCCGTTGTAAATCAGAAGCTAAGGATAAAGGCTGGTTAATTAAACTGTCAGTTCCTGATTAAGTTTGTAAGGCCAGGTCCAACAACTGAAGGCCTTACAAACCTTCTCCAAGCCTTAACTAATGCTACAGCATATCAACCTAGACACCATGGACAGCGGTGGTTCTAGACCAGGGGGCCCAGGTGCGGCCAGTGTGTTTTTAGGGGGCTACATATAACAGCAAAACAGGTCAATATTTTATTTAATATTTAGCTTTTCATTTATTTTCATTAAAGTTCTTTTCCACAGCCTGAAATCACACTGTCATCATCTCACTGTAGTAAGGAGAAATTCACATACTGCCAGTCTCAAAATCCCATAAAGCGCTTGCGTGTGCTTTCACATGTGTGTAGTGCTTTAAGCAGTCCGTCTAAAACACACGTAGCGTTACTTCCGTTCTTCGACCAGCGCATGTCACGATGATAAATGAATATTTAAATCATTGGCTGTTCAGTGCAGGGACCATAACAGGGGCCAGGAGCAATTCTACAGGGGCCCTGGCCCACGCTGGCTCCCATCTAGAACCGTGTATGACCATGGAAGAAAAGTTATCCAGACTAGACTGCTGTTCTGTTGTGTCCAGTTATCAGTGAAATATTTTAACAGTGAATGTTTTTCGGAAATGTTTTCATAGTTTAATTCCAGTCCAAATCAAACCAATTTAATGATTCTTTTGAACACAAGTGGAATTTTTTTTTATTATTCTCTTAGAATTCAATGGGTCTTTTCTGAAAGTCCCCACAGATACCAGACCATACATTTTGCATGTCTAAGCAGGCACACTTATACATCCACTTCTAAATTTACATTCAGGATTTCTTCAGAAGAACTAAAGAGGTTATCGAGGGAGAGATCATGGAGATACAAGTCAGTGAGCATACAGCACACATGCATGCTAGATGTTAGCAATCTGTGTCTGTTTTGTCCTGGAATTAGTTTTTTGGTTTTTTTTGCAGAATCTCAATGTATCTCCACCACTTCACTGCTCCTCAGAGATCACATGTAGAATTGAGGGTTCGCCCGCTGAGAATTTCCAACTGCATGGACTTGTATTCATTTATTTATCAGAACATGCTAAGACAAACTTCGTCACTAGAGGAGGTTTAACATTTTCTAAGGACTGTTTCTGGGTGTAGCAGTCATGCTGCTTTCAGAAACCTTGAACCCCAGTGAGCAGTATCATAAAAGTGCATGGGCTAAGCAACTACAATTTTTTCTTTCTGTCCCTTGATGACCCTCTCTCATCCCCCTCCACTGCTGAACTGGGCTTCTTCGGAAGCAGACGTGAGTTTTTTTCTTTGTGCTTCATTTTCTCACGTAGGTGCTACATCAATAATGGATGTGGCGAATGCGCAAAACCCTCTCACCTCACTTGGCTTGGCGCAAATGGACGGAGGAGCGGCGGTAGCAGTATCTGAGAGAGCCGAGCACTGCAGCAGAGGAGAGCAGGAGCTTCTTCAAAGCGAAAACATTCTTCCTCCCTTTTTTTCCCTTCCAGCTCATTTCTCTCTCATACCTCATATCTCTCTATCCCCCGCGCCTCTCCTCGTCTCCGTGTATCCTTAATTGCTCTTATCTCTCCCCCTCCATCCTTCATGCCTTCCTGTCTTTCTTTTTTCCCCCTCCTCCTTCCCGCACACAGCCCATATTTCCCCTGCTATCTCTATCGGTCTTAATACCAATTAGACTACGAGGAAGGGGTTGTCACAGGCTAACAGCTTCTGCACGCTTCATTGCTCGCAGCATTCCTGGTGATTGACAACAGCTTAGTGGGCAGAGGCTTTTCCTGAGGCACAACCCACCCAGCATTCAGCTGCCCTGCAAATGTGCTCACCTCATACTGGCTCATCGGTCAGGCCTCTGAAGGGCCACATTCATCTCCGCTTTGTAATCGTTACAGCCATGACATTGTTCCCATATTAAAAGGACAGGGGAGGGACCATTAATTACCGATTCTAACACAGGCAGCTCAGATCAATCCTATAAAGGATACTAACCCTGATACCGATCCGCTGAAAGACAATGTCATTAGCATCTCTGCGTTTTGTCCCTCCAACATAGTAATTTTCAAATATTCCCATTTTAGTGCACATTAATGGAAGGAACAGTATAATAATTACTTATCCAAGTTATTTTAGACCATTTCTACTGGACCATTCGTCATGTGTTGAAATGTTTTGATATGTTGGTGATAAATTACAAGGCTGTTGATACCATTGCAATACATATATATCTTTCAAAAATGCCCGCGGCCCCTTTCCTAGTCCACTGGGGTCAGACATGATCAATAATGAAAGACTGCCTGGGGATAGTTGGAGCCAAAAGTAGATGGGAGATGGGAGATAACCAGCCCAAAGCTTCAAGAAAGCACAGCTCAAAGTATTGTTGATGGTACGCTCATCAGTGCTGCTCAATAAACAACATGTCCTTCATTAGTTAGTGGGCGTGACTTAAGTTGGCACAGAAAAAAAGTACCACCAGAAAATTTCACTTAAACATTCAGAACACATTACATGGGGTAAGAATAACATGCACACAAGATGTGGGATCTCAAGAAGAATCATGTGAGATTAGTGGGGTTTTTCGGTCAGGAGAAACATCTGAGCAGCAGGAGACTCAAGCTAAAGCCTTCTTTGTCTTTTCACTTGATCTTGCCATACAGGAGAAACTACAAAGGTAGTAAAAATATCTCATTTTTTATTTGACTTATGTCTAAGGTACCATCTTCAAAGTATTTTAAGTGGATTCATGGAATCAGTTTTGTGCATCAAGCCCTCAGCTGAAACTAAATCTGACAGTGTTCCTGAAAGTATTATTCGGAGGAACGAACATTAGACTGAGATATCATTTTACTATCTAACTTCTTGTACTTGTGTTATTAAGTGCACTCTGGATGTCAAGCATAGTTTAGGCAGGTTTTAAAGGGATAACTAAAGGCTAAAAGTTGTCCCACCATGTGTATTCTCACCTTTTCCATAAGTGCGCAGGACCCGTGTTGTACCCAAACAGTACTGCGATGGCACGGAACTCGTATCACATTTTGATTTTCCATTGTATTTCAGTCCAATAACAGTTTCTGACTTAATTCTTTCCTACAGTTTATGGCCGGCCTTCCTAAAACCGCGTCCATTGTGTCGAACCAGCGGAAAGTTATTCTGTCAGAATCGCTTTTGTTATTGTGTCCTTTTATTATGTACAGTTTTGTTTGAGTTTCACATATTTTTTACTCATCATTCTTTATCTGTGTGATGAAAACTGAACCCAGATACCTTATCAGTGATGTCCTGGATCACCTTCACGTTTCTTACAGAGTTAAAGATATATTTGTTAGCGTCATAGAAAACACCCAAATTTGTCTTCAGCCCAAACAAACAGTCGTGCTTTAAATTCATCGACTTCCCAGCTGTAAGTTTTGTGTCGTTTTTTTTGCGTGGACAGTAAAAAAACGATGCCTTCTTTCCACGTTGTAGTGGCATTTTGGCCAATCAGAAAGCTACGGCTTCAGCATGCTTTTGGTTCTGAGGTCAAGCAGGGTCACTTTATTTGTAAGGGAAAGCATTTGTCTGCAGTACGGCACGGTTCCATGTGCCGGTGGGCAAGTTTTATACCATTATCTTGGGCAATCTCAGTAAAAAGACCAATAGAAATGGTCCATAATTACATGGCATTACCCAATAATCATCAAAGTAAGAGCATTCTTATCCTTTTTCTATGAAGTACCATTTCAGAGAGGCGGGTTTTGTTACTATAATGAAGTTAAATTACTTACTGGCCTTCGGCGGGGCTTACTGACATCAAATGGTAGCACTGACAGCTTTAGATTAAGGTGCAAATTCGAAGCAAAATGTCTTCTGTGTCTTTCCTAGCAGTGAATCACTTTGTAAAGACCCCCAGCCTGACATTTGTGGAACAGCTGAGCATCTGCATCTCTCTCAGGTAAAGCATTCTGAGTAAGAAGTTCGAACCCAGTAATAATATGTGCTGTCTCTCAGAGTCACTCCTCTGTGGCCAATGGAGATAATCACAAATTCATTCCACTGTGCCTCTGCAGTAATCTGTGCCTTTCTCTGGAAATCCAAGACAATGGTTAAACTTTCTGTGAACCCAATTAGAAATTGTCTTTGGGCAATGTGCAGGGTCTCTTATCGGGGTATGCACTGCGGTTCACAGTACTTTTGGGTAACATTGGCTTTATATTAACCCTCATTTTACTGTGTTTACTTCAGAACACTGAACTCATGACAAATCTGTAATAGACACATTATTTAGTGGGTGAAGTAGTGCACAGCCGGGCCTGCTAGGCATCGAAAAAGACAAATGCATAAATAACAGCAGTATTTCTAAAATGTGGCAGGATGGCAATGTACACAGCAAACCCTGAGCACTGACTGCACACTCAAATTGTCCATCTGTGTCCAGCTGGTTCAGCAAAAATAGTTTTTCTCTTAAGCAAAGTGTACTTTATTACTGAATTTGCTTAGTTTTGCACAGGAGCTACACGGCTAATGTAAAGTGTATAGCTGGCTGGGTAAACTGTATGCTTAAGTCAGCACTGGCTTCAGCTCATGTTGAGTTAATTAGGCTTGTTTATCAGTTTTCTGATACTGTATGACATATTTTATGTTTAGTTTTAGAGCTAAAAGTACATCACACAGCAATGGCCAAGAGTGACTAAATTTCAGCTTGAACCATAAATATAAAAAATAGTAAATAAACGAGGAAGAAATACACCAGCACCCCTATGAGTTTCTATTGTTTTATTAGTACAAATCTTAAAGCACTGAATGCCTACAGTGATGTTTTTCTCCTCAAAATAAGACCACCTATAACAAATAAATAATTATCATGATGGGTCGATTCTTTCGTCACTCACACATAATGTTAAGTCAGGCCTTCAGCTCAGCTCTTGGAGGCTTAAGTCTTAAGGCTTAACCTAGATATGGGGAGAATTTTTTTATTTTACAATTTTCAATCAAGAATTGCTTCTAAAAATAATGAAAAAGCAGAGTACTGCAGTACTGGTGTCACGGTTCGGCCAGTGGCCGGCCGGTGAGGTTTCTGTTCTGTTTTTCTGTTCATGTTCTGGGTCCTTTATTTTGACATTCCTGTTTGTTTGGTTCATGTGTCACGTGCTTTTG
>JBBIGB010274817.1:0-13696 GCA_037577075.1 Alestopetersius hilgendorfi
CACACACACACACACACACACACACACACACACACACACACACACACACACACACACACACACACACACACTGAAGACTCTCTCTTTCTCACACACACACACACAAAAACGCCACATCAAACTGTAATCATCAGCCGAAATTCCAATAACAAATGGAACAGTGGACTCAAAGTTCGGTATGTATCAGGGTTTCTGAGCCATTATAAGAAGGTTCAGTATCTTTAGATTTAAGAAAGAAAAAAAAAAATCACATCTACTACAATGAACTATTTAGATAGAACTTTCCATTCTAAAAAGACAGGAGGCCTTCTATTTCTACTGTATGAAATCAAGGAGAGAAAATCGTTCAAATTAAGTACTTCTTAGCTTTGTCAACATGTGGGTTACTTTGCCTTCTCTGATAAACAGGGTACATAATGTCGCTGTCATTTTGTCTCCAATTTCTCTCCATGATGTTTGGAAATTACTTTGATGCTGAAAAGTGTGTGGGGAGGGTGACATTTAGCACGGTTCAGTTTTTTTTCATCAGGTGACAAATTCCAGAGTCAGTAACCACCAAATAAGGCTGCAAACTTCTGGATATGAATACATCCACTGCTTTTGTCATTTCTCTATTTATTTGTATTTGTTGCAAATTGTTGCTCAAACGCAGCAGCAAGAAACCTTTGTGTTTTCTTTAACGAATGGACTTGCTTCAGCTCCACTGGTAAGAGATATAGCCATAAATTAGACATTTTGTTTTCACTTGAGAAGAAACAGCGGCACTGCAGACTGTACTTCTTTGTTTACGGTCTTCTCACCCTCATCACTGTATTAAAGGCTGAATCCAAAATGTTCCTGGACCATGGATTTGAAAGATCGCCTCAAATGTGTTTCTCTCTGACTCATTAGCGCTTGTCATGTCACTTTGGAGATTAGAGAATTTTTTTTTTTTGTTTGTTTTGACTCTCTTCTCCAGCTTGCATCTGCATTCAGAGTGCTGCAGGGATCCAGAGACACTCAGACAGGCTCCAGAGAAATTCTCATAGACTCTCTGGGAATTCAAAAAAGCTCTACGGAAATTCTGATGGGCTAATGAGAAATTCTAATTGCTACAAAGATACTCTGATGATCTGATGCACAATCTGTATGTAGTCTGTAGCGCAATAAGAACGTTTTATAAATTATATGAAAATGACATTGTAAAATGGCATATATCCTAATACTGCGAGGTTCATGCTTGCAAACTGAACTGTGAGGAGCATAAAAATTGTTGCACTGCTACATCATCAATTCCAATAGACTGAGAGAAAAGTGCGGAACAGAGGGAGGAGGAAGAAAGGATAGAATGAAAGAAAGGAAAGAAAGAAAGAAGGAAAGAAAGAAAGAGGAAAGGAAAGAAAGAAAAAAGGAAAGAAAGAAAGAAGGAAAGAAAGAAAGAAAGAAAGAAAGAAAGAAAAAGGATGAACAAAGAGAAAATGAGAGACAGAGATAAAGAGAATAGGTGAGTGTGAGAAAAAAGCACAGGAGGGATAGAAATGGGAGAGAAAAGCAGGGAAAGACAGCCAAAAAGAGAAAGTGGGGAAAAAGAGTTAGACAAATAGAGAGCAAAATAAAGAAAATGAGAAACAGAATGAAAAAGAAAGTAGGAGAAATAGATAAACACAGTGAAAAACAGAACGCGACCGGTTGAAATACAAAAGAGAAAAAGAAAAATCAAAGGCTTGATTGCGAAAATACGTGAGGACAAGGATTTAAAAAACAATTTTCTCAATCAAAGTATTCTACAATTTTCACACACAAACTCTCAGTGACAGTGTATCAGTTCTTACAGGACTGGTTGGAAAATGTTTAAGCACATCACACTATGGAGTAATTTGCAATAATATCCAAAACTATCCAAGAATAAACAGAAAATGATGAAGAAGAAAAAGAAGAAGAAGAAGCAGAAGAAGAATTTTCTAACAAAAAGTTTTCTCCCTTACTACACTGAAACAGTGGTCGTGTGCCATTTTCTTGGAAACATATCTGTTGCACTCTAAAGAGGACAGAGCTGCTTTCTTATTCACGAGTGCTGCCCCATTTGCATTTTCTTTAAAGTTCAGAGGAAATTTGTCCAGGATTCTCTTAAACCTGGCCAGGAGATAATGCTGCATATGAAATGCCTCATTAACACAAAGGCCATGCTTTGTCTCAGGTCAAAAACAAAAGCAGAGGTCAATTTTTGGGCATGATATGGATAACATGGTTATAATGTGAATATATTAACAGTGAATATAAAAAATATGGAAACTACAAATACGAGGAAACTACACAGGCTTCGTCAAATTGGAAGCATGAAGCCAAAATACACCAACAGCTGATTCTGAATGAATTAAAATAGTCAGGCAGTACAGTTTATTATGTTGGTAATCACTTCTCAGTTTGGGTTTTGGAAGTGTGGTCGAGTTTCATGCCTTCTACACCCATTATAAATCATGGAAGCATTTTAAATCAGCAGACAATGAGAAACGTGCTTGGTGTGTATATGCAAAAGGCTGGTTAATCGCCAAACCTGTTAGTTGTTGGGGGGGCACTTATGCTAAAGACTGATGATTAGTGTAGTTTACTTTAACTCCTCGAACAAACTGTGGTCTGACTGAAATCAATAATATTCCACCTAAATTCATGTAGGGACCTTTTTAAAACCAGCAAGGGAGACAAATAATATAACCAGATGAAAAAAATTGAAAGCAGACGGCAGAGGGTAAAGCAACCATTTGCTGAGCTTTTTACCATCTCCGTTTACTTTATAGTATAAAGTCTGTGGCAGCAGGCAGCAGATGGTGAGTCCCTTTCTGGCTTCAACATTTTCTATCTCTCTCAAATATCTCTTTATCAAGGGTTCACTCACGGCTGAAAGAGGAGCTTAGACGGGATATCAGGTCCATTTAACCCAAAAGCCCTCTCCGCCCCACCCTTTCCTTCGCTGTGGTAGGCCGACTGGTTCAATCTCAAAGGCGTCTAAGCGGGAGGCAGTGCTTAAGCCCTCAAAATACATACAGTATGTTTTATAAACCATGACAGCGTCAGACACTAATTGCTTTTACAGCGATTTACATTCAAGGCCTCAATAAGCTGCGTTTCCAAAGGCATAACGGAGCTTTGTTCAATTTATTAGTAGCTACTCGGTAGGGGGCCCAGGCCTCGTTTCACTGTGAGGCCGATGACAGACCCTAAAAAGGCCAGTGCCAGTCTGTGCGTCTTTCATTATTAATCTTTTCTCATTGCTGTTTTGAAAAGGTTGGTCACTTAGGGGTTTAGGGCAAGTTAAGTAGGTCAGGAGTGTTACATATCAGCTGTGGAGCTCCTTTCTTTCCTTAATGGCAAAAGTCAACAGCTCAAATGGGTTGGCGATCTGAGCTCGACTTTATATCAGATATCCAGAGATCATTAGAATAATTCATACAAAAAAAAATCTAATAAAAAAATAGATACTAATAATGAATTAATATGAAAGACCTGTTGCACGCTGATTAAAAACAATAAGAAAATGAGATATTACTTAAAAGTTTTGCAGTTGTGTAAAATATCTGCAAAAGTTAAGTTGCACCATTAAATGTTTTGTTGGTTTTCTATGTGAAAGTAAGTCCACACCCTCTATTGAGGACAGACCCTCTATTAATATACAGCTGACTTAACTTTCGGGGTAAAAAAAATTTGTGAAAAAGTTTTATATTGTATGTTTTATTACTTGCCAATATCTTAAACTCAGCAAATTGAGTTGTGCGTTAGAAATATACAATGGTGTGACATAAGATCTAAGTTTGCATTCACACTTTTGAATATGACTGAGTTTAATGATTAGGCTCGATGAAGTTATGATGACACTGGTATTCACTTCTATACCAGTACACCTCCAATGCCCAATAGCTCACCATGTTCACCATGCTCAGTAACTCTTATTTCAGCTAATCAACTACATATAAAGTCCTGCATTTAACTGTCGGTCCAAACAAAACACTAAACTGAGGCATGCAAGCAGTTGATCGACAATGCGCTCTTTGCTGATGGCTCACAGAGATCACAAGAATCACAGAGGGACATAAACAATGCCTGAAGTTTGAGGGTTTCGTGAGAAAGAGGGTGAAATTTATGTATAGACAGTTATTAAGACATCTGGTTTCTATAACCAAATCTGTGAACAACTCTGAGTAAGTTTCTCTAGAATGGGACATTTCACAATTAACCACTCTACGTTTTATGTTCATGTTTTATGTTTTAACTTAATATCTATTCCTAAGAAATTTTGAAAAATTGCTATAATTCCCCTTTAAAAACACATAAAGAATGTTTTTTTTTAATTTCTCACATTTAGCCCAATTATTGTTCTTACTAAGTAATTGTTATGATTATTTTACTCTTTTTATAGCCGGAAATTGGTGCCACTTCTTACCTGAGCCTGTGTTGAATTTTGGCAAAATTCCAATCCTAAAATCTCATTTAATACGTAGCACGCATATGTCTTCAGATTTTTGACTGGCCAATCAGTGGCTAAGGACTGAATGTTTATAAATTCGATAGTTGTGGTCGAGTTACCTCCGTAATGTATGGGAAGAGAGAGCGGATGGGTTGCCTTAAATGTGTGTAGAGAGAGTCTCAGAGTATTGTGACGTGACATTTATGGCAGATGGGAAGCAACAAAACATGGTGCAACAAATCAGTTTTTCTGGGCTAAAGACACAGCATGAATGAGGAGAGTCAGACAATGTACCAGTTCAATACATCAATGTGAGTTTTTCTTGGTATGTTTTTCAATACAAACTTCTCCAAACACTGGTTTTATAGCAATATGTAATCTACTTTACAATAATGACCTGCATAATACATTTGAGAGACAATTTTGTTCTTTTCCTCTGATTTCTGGGTCCAGCAGCAATATGAGGGCAGAGGGCAGGGTGTAACTGGACAGCCAGGCTGTCCCTTACATAAAGCACTAAGGAAAATCACTGCCAGTGTTAGCAGTAGAGCTGTATTTGCGCTTTCTCTCTCTCTCATCCTCCCTAGAGCACCCAGGCCACCCGCTGCGCACAGACGCTCTAGACACTCGCTTACAATCGGCTCTTTAATTTAATGGGTGTGTGTAAATGCTGGTAAGGAAGGAGAAGGGCACAGGAGAGAGTGATCAGGGAGCTGTAAAGTGGGCCTCTTCCGCTGTGCTGAGGAAATGAGTAATCCTGAGATAGTAGGAGTGCTAAAGCACTATGGGGGGCCGCTTCACAAAGCTGTTCATGAGGGATTTCAGCCACGAGGCTGTATGAGAATCTCCTGGTGTGTTAAAGAATTTTGACTGAGGTTTTTTGTGATGATGCTAAATATGATAAAAGTTAGCACGATGGCAAAAGTGCTGGCAATTTGGAGCAAAAAACTTTTTGGAGGCCTATAATAAAGTGTGAAACTTTTCAAAACCATTTTAATGGAAGTGAGAATCAGAAATAGTTGTTAAAAATGCACAGTTTGCTTTGCGTCACTGTAACCAACATAAAATTGAATTACTCAACTGAATTACATGTTTAGTGAGGTTAATAAAATATGCACTAAATATCCAGATGTGCTGGAGAGATAAAAAATAAAATCTGTATTTCTTTAAAAATATATGATCAGAATATAAATAAAGAGAACTCAATGAAACAAAATGAGACAAAATATTATACTTGGACCTATATGTAATTAGTCTCAACACATTATATATTACAACATATCTGTGAGTAGCAAAAAGAATACCATGCTTTGAGTATCTGCTGTGACCCCTTTGTGCAGCAATAACTGCGTCTAAACCTTTCTGGTAAATGTCGATCAGTCCTACACAATAGCTTGGAGGAATCTATCCCAAACCTCTGTACAGAATAGTATCAGCTCTCTTTTCTCAGATGAACTGCTCGCTGTAGGTCCTACTACGACTTTGACCATTCTTTGGTAGAAGGACTTGTATACGTAAGGTCTTTGTCTTGCTTGAAGACCCACATTCTCTTGAGATTCAATTCATAGACAGATGTCCTGACATCACTGGCATCATTCAGAATTCACTGCTCCATCAATAATGGCAAGCTGTCCTGGACCAGATGCAGCAAAACTCAGCCAAATCATGATACAACCAACACTCCAAAGTTCACAGATGGTATATGGTTCTTATGATGGATTGCAGTGTTTTCCTTTTCTCATTTAAACCTCTCATCCATCCACAAACCATTTTCCCAATGGCATTCTGGCTTGTCCACTTGATCAATCTGTAGATGGACAGCAATGTTCTTTATGGAGAGAAGTGGCTTTCAACTTGCAACCCTGACATAAATACCTGTGTCACAATGGTCAAGAATTTCCTCTATAAGTACATAATCTGTGTGCTGAGTCTTTAGTGATGTTTCAGTAATCCTTTCCAGAGCATCAGCATCTCTTTTTCTGGAGGTTCTCAAAAACCTCCTTTGTTTGTGCCATTACTCCTTGTTCTTTAAATACTGTAAATGAAGGTGCCCACCAGAGTGTCATCCCATTTACTGAAACAGATAAAACACCTGACTCTAACTGGTAAGCCTAAAATCTCACAGACTTTTGTTACTGACCGAACTGTAATAGTGGACCATTTGCCTTAATAATTTAAAATTACTGTTGTCTCACTCTCTAATTTTGGGACTGTTTTCATATTTTGAAATATTAAAATCTGATTCTGTTTTAGGTCCTATTTATACTGAAATACAGAAAATGCAAACCTTTCAAAAGTGCAACTGTACTCATTTTATTTTAGCATTCATCTAATATTCTTAATTGCATATGAAGATAAACCAAACGTGATGTGTGCATATTGACTCATTAGGGCTTAATTCAAGTCAGGTGTTACCAATTTCAGAGTGTAATAAATGATATGACTCTTTAAATCTTTCAAGTGTGTTACACTAAGCAGCCATAGACTTGTTCAAGCAGCTGACTGGGGATCTGAAACTATTAATTAGTGTCTCCGACAACGCAAAAGCAGACTATTAAAGGCATATGAGTACTTCCTGCTGTTAATTTTCACTGTCTGAATCATCATTAGGAAAATTAAGTCAAAGAAGAAGTTCCCCACTGTGCTGTGTTGGATCTTTGTATGAACATCATTCACATATAAGGGTTATGAGAATGTAGACTGTGATAATCTTAAGAATGCAACACAGGACTTGGGTAAACCATAAGCATTAAAAAAAAATAATAATAATATACATTTCATATAAACTAAGTCAGGAACACAGGGACAGTGGTTGGGATAGAGGGAAAAGGTTTTAAAATTTAACAGACCTGGAAGCTAGTGTCCCACAGGACAGGAGCTTGCAAAGACCATTTGGACCCACCTGTTCAGCCTGGGACGCTGTTTCACTATCCTGGACTTCTGATGTGGAGTTCTCCTCTTGCTGGTCAGTATTTCTGTCACTCTCTGACACTGCACTCCCACTAGCCTCAGACAATGTGCTTGACTCTGCCTACAGAAAAGCACAAAAATGACTCAGTGTAATTGAATGTCCTTGCATCTCTCTTTCTCTCTCTCTCTCTCCACTTTCTTCCTCTCCCTCCCTAAAACAGATCCACTGAGGAAAAACAAGGAGAGGCAGTAATGTGATTCTGAGTAATCACAGCAGGGCGCTGAGGAGCGGTGATCTTGGGAAGAGGGGAAAAGAAGGAGTCAGTGAGGACAGGCTGAAAGAGACACAGCCAGAACATGTGTAAGATGGGAAACAGGCAAGTCCACTGGCTCAGACCGATGAGTCAATGCTACTCTCATCTTGCATTCGGCTAAACTCAAATGAGCAACATGCGTTTGTGTTTCTGAGTATGCAAGCTTCACCGTGAATGGTTCCCATAACAGACCTGCGAGAGTGAATGTGGGATTGTGATGAAGTGTATTCAGTAATGTCAGCTGTATGTAGAGGGGACTGACAGTGTTTGCATTTGACTGTAGCATTAGAAGTGCTTAGTGTGCACTACTAATTCAAGAGGATATATTTAACTGAAACAGAAACTGACATCAGGAACAGTAAATGGGTGAAGTAAATGAGCATATAAATGAATGTGTACATGCACTGTCCAGCCACAAGATCAAAAAGACTGACAGGTGAAGTGATTAAAATTGATTATCTTGTTGGCACCTGTCAAGGGGTGGGATATATCAGACGGCAAGAGATCAGTCAGTTTTTAAAACTGATGTGTTAGAAAAAGTAAGGGCAAAGATCTTCAGCAAGGGTCAAATTGTGAAATTACTAGGTCAGAGAATCTGCAAACTGGTAGATCTTGTGAGGAGTTCCTGGTATGCCATGGTAAGTAACAACTAAATGTGATCGAAAGATAACTGGTGAACCAGTGACAGGGTCATGGCTCCCAAGGTCCACTGATACACAAAAGGAGACCTCATCTACTATAGCACAAATTGCTGAAAATGGTAACGCTGGCTAAGATAGAAGCCCATAGTGGTTATAGGGCTGCAGACTGGTCAGAGTGCCCATGCTAAACCCTGTCCATTGCCATGCAGAAACCTGTCCATAACAATGCGTTGATTTGAGCATAACTGGGCTAAATTTGGAGAAATTTGAGAAAAAAGTAGAAAGAAAGTATAATTTAAATGTAATTAAATCTTCCCCCAGATCCAGATCTTTTCTTCACCAAGAAGACTAGCACTTCTATTTTTCTCAAACTTGAGGCTTGAATGCTTAAAGTAGTGTGCCAGACTGTCTCTTCACAAGCTCTGAATTTTTAGGCAAAATTTATCCAATTAAAACTTTTTTTGAACAATGAATTTTGAATCGGGCTGAAAACGATTAAAATTGCAGCTTTTACGATTTGAACATTGCACTCTTTCAGACTTTGATTTTGATATGAAAATTCATTCATCTTTCAGCCCTCTTGATATTCCCAAAAAACATGTAATATTGAATAAAACATCTTAAAGGGCCTATATCTACTGATTTTTCTGGCTTTAGTGAAGTAAAAAAAACTTAATTTAGAGTGCTAACAGTGTTCAAGTTTCAAAATATACTCTATTCATACAGTTCATGTAAGGAGATTAAGCTGCAAAACAAGCTAGTTTTGAATTCGCTGTTCTTTATGTCACAAAAAAACACTTGCATTTGTTTATATGCATCTATTCAAACTACAGCAGTTTAGCGCCACCTATTCACTGTGACTTCTGAAAGAGGAACAATACAAGACAACTAATGTGAACAGAGGTCATTTACAAATATCAGTCTTAAATGTACAGTAACAAAAACCAGCCTGTGTATAGAGGTGGAGAGGTTGGAAAATGGTGCTATAAAAACACACCACATAAATGTTCCACAGAAGAAAAGTTTTAAGTTACAGTTGGAAATTAATCTGAATTTATAAAGACTAAGAACTAAGTTACCAGGTTTAAATTACACGGATTTGTATTTGCTCCAATGCACCAAAAACCTTTTAACCACTAATTCTCTTTACAAATAAATTTAGATACTTCACGCTTTTTGCCAATTTTTGCTATATTTCAAATCTAATCATCATCTGTGTGTGTATTGGGGAGGGTGAAGGATTTGGTACCTTAAAGCTGATCTGCTGGGCGAGCTGCTGAGCCTGACGATCGGCTGGCTGGCGGTCGCTGTCGGGAGAAAGTGCCAGCAGGGCTGAACGCATGGAGCAGCCACACATTTCACAGCAGAAGTCCAAAGACCTGGAACATACAGAAATTTCTTTCACAGGGATGCTTTTTGCATTAGACAAGTGTTATGAACGTACCCACAAACGTTACAAAAAATAAAAGCACCTGGGTCCGTCGGGCCTCAGAGATCAATCAAGCCCAACCCTCAAAGCTTGTGGATGGGATTAAACAAAAAGGGCAGGCTTCTCAAAGAGCCAAGCGGAGGGCAATCTGCAGTTAGATCAACAGAAGCACTTTCATCAGTCATCAGTAAATGCAGAAGCCACCTTCAAGCCCTGTGCGTCTCACTTAAAAGGATCTTCTCATTATGCCATTAGCACTATGCGGGGACAAACACAAGTCATGCCTCCACACCAGAGGGACATCAGCTTGAAGGGACATGCTTAAAGGTTATTTGTAGATAAGAAAAAATTAAAGAGCCCCCACTGTGGGAACCCAACCTAGTTTAATTGAAGTAAAGACACATGATGCAGTACGTAAACACTATTAAAGTTTCAAATCATACAGGTCAATTCCTAGATACACTCCAAATATGGAAACTAAACTGAAAAAATAGCCAGTTTTAATTCACTGTCTCTCCATAGTTAAGTTACAAAGACACTCTCAAAGGTTTTTGGAAAATTAAAGGGTCAGTACAGTGGAAACCAAACCTGTGTTAAAGTGATTGAAGCATGTAAACACTGTTAAGTTTTCAAAACATACAGTTCACTGTTCAGACCAAACACTCCATATATAGCAACTAAACTATAAAAATGAAAAAAGCAGCTTAACCCTACCCTTCCCTTAACCCTAGCAGCTTAAACCTACCCTAAGGAGCTGGGCAGTCAGATATTAGCTAATGTTCATACATACATTTCAGGTATGGTAACTAAAACAACCGGTTAAATTTCAGGGGATAAATGTTGTCACATTAAAGTGAATGACAGTTTTGGTCAGTATGCCCAACAGTACAAACTTGATGTTTGAGATTTATTCTCTTGGACAGAGCTGAGCTGAAACGGTCTTTTCAGTTCTTTACGTAAATTTAATTCAGCAGTTGAATAGAAGCATGGCTCTTGTTAAAGTAGAGTAGTGAAACTCAAACGCTAATTAAGCACCACTGGCTCATTAACTGTGTTAATACAAACTTAAATGCCATGTGATAGAGTTACCGTGACATGAGCAGGGTAAAGTACTGTGCTGAGTGTCTTAGAGCAGCACAGTTTCAAGATTTGCCTTGCCGAAGAGGGATGATGCAGGAGAGCTTAAACTCTCTCTGGGGGGCCAGACAGGACGTCACTGGTTGCACTCAAAAACTGGCCCAAAGCAACGATTCCTAATGCTTTTCACACTGAATGAGTTTCACCACTGTTCAACTGTGGTTGCAAGCTCCAGCTTTTTACTGATACAGAGGAATAGTCCATTACTTTAGTGGAACCTTGTTGGGGATGTTTTTGGAATTTTAAGGCCCAGTTTGATTGTCAATTCTAGTGGTTTAAATAGATAGCAGAGGCCAAGCCATTTTGAATGTGCTTGTTTCTTAACCAGAGGGTAATTTCAGCAAGATTTCTCAGTAAGTTGAACTTAAGTCAAAAGTAAGGGCTGTATATATCAGTTATGCATGTCATGCATTTTGCCAAACCAATCAACTGGCACGCCATGATAACTTACTTATTGTGGATAAAATTATAATATACTTAATACTTAATATATTAATAATACATTTTAATATTCTGTTTTTATTACTGTACATATTATATATTTTTATTTTATGTATATTTAATATCAAATGTTGTATATTAAAAATCATTTGATTAAATGTCCTATAAAATGCAAAGAAGTTCTGAAATTAAATAAATAAATAAACATCTAACAGCCCACTAGAAGTAAAACCATAACCCACTCAGAGTCTGAAACCAATAGATTAAAGGGTACACGTCTTAACATTTCCTTGTATTTTACGGTCATATTGTTTTGTGTTTATGTACCAGTTTCTTTTATCCTTTACAATTAAACATGCTATTTTCGTTACTGTGCCTGTAGACTGAAGATCTGTGTTGATTGGTTCCCCCATATAGCACCCCATTCAAAACAGGCAAACACACTTGAATGGGTGAGGATAAGCTTGTTTAGAGTAAGCAAATGCATACTTATAAATGTATTGTCTTTTTTTCACAAAAAAAGAGAGATGTTTTTGCAACTTTGTTTAAAAAAAACCCAAGCGACTAAACAGAGAAATATGGTTTTCCATCATATGGGGTTTTTAAGGAATGTAGCGGCAAGTTGTATAGTGCGAAACAGAAGAGACTGAAGGTCTAAAGCTGGTCAAGCCCAACCTACATCTACCCCCCAGCCATTCGGCCAGCAGATCCTTTATAGCCTTATCGATTTCATTTTATACGGAGCAGCACAGTGAGTTTTTATACAGCAGAGAAACCTTTACAAAGAATGTCACACTTTCCAGGAGAGATTCCCAATCTTAAAATAAAAGCTAATCACAAAGCGTATAGTGGGTCAGCTACAAGAAAGTGGGTATTCTCTAGGGCAGTGGTTCTCAACCTTTTGCAAGCTGGGCCTCCCCAAAGCTGGTTCACCCACCCCCAACCTTCTGTAGTGCGCACTGCTGTGGGTAAGTGCTGTCCTAAACGGAACACATTTAACGTTTTGCACTTAGCGGACCTTCTATACATTTGCTCGCGATCAGTGAAATAATTTTATTAATGTTACTTACATTTATACGAACCAGTTGCCTCCAATTGGGCTTGCACTTGGGCTTCACTGTTGGCTGCCATTTTTCAACTCAAAAACTTGCTGAAAGTCCCGCCCCCTCTGCTACGTGGTCAAAATGGCACCCGTTTAGTTTTATGGCTGATTTCAGTGCAACATCCGGTTACTTTCAGTACACTGAATTTGATCTAAGTAATCAGTGTGAGCGTACTACGCACTAAAATCACACACTAAAAGTGCGCAAGTACACGATTTCATACACACTGTAAGACCATCACGGCAGCAAATAGCTCAACAGCCTAGCATTTAGTTCATTTCAACAAGGCACAAACTGTATTTATTGGAGCAACAGCTCCAACATAAAAGTCTTTTTCAAACACGTACTTCTCATCCTCCAACCATCTTTCATTGAATTTGCATTTACCCGTTTACCAATTTACCCGTTCTACACTCGCGGTTTTAAGGGAAACCAGTCTCCCTGCTACACACCAGCTACACACATACAACACTATTTCTTCTCTTTCTATGGCATGCATATAGCCCTATGGGGTACACACTGGCCCTGTGCTATAGTCAGTGACGTGCAAAGGGTAAAAATTAATTAATTAATTAATTAAATAAACAGGAACGGATATCGTTGCTTCGTTTCACCCTAGAATTAATTTAATGCCACCCATTTTAAAATTCCAGACGTTTCAATACTTTTCGAGGTGTTAAAAAACTTAAAACATTTTTAATACTTGTTAAAACTTATCAAGGATCCACGGGGACCCTGATTAGTGTTTCTTTTAAAACACTTAATACAACTGGCACAAATAAGAGCTGTACAGATTTTCCAATACAAATAAAGCTATCTGTACCTGAGCCACTGGATGGCAGGACCGAAAGCAGGCCACGACTGTGTCACTGCAACATGGAAATGTTCACACACAAAAAGAACAAGGGAGAAACAAAAAAACAAGGTACAAGAACTATTTTCTGTTTGGGCTGAAGATGGAATTGTCAATGAAGCTAACAAATTTATATTTAATGCTGTGAGAAATGCAAAGATGAACCAGGCCAGCACTAATAAGTCAGGGGGGTTAAGGGTTCATTGTATGGCTAAAGAATGCAGAGAAAAAAAAATACTCAAACCAAACTATAAATAATTAAAGACCACAATAACGAAAGCAGCTCTGACAGAAAATCTTTCTGAAGACAAGCCATAAACTGTGTTTAGAGAGCCGTTGATGAGTCAAACACTGTTATCTAAAAAAATATACTGAAAAATCAAAACTTCTGTGACAGTATGGTTTAAGTACAGCACGGTTCCTCTATACC
>JBBIGB010275557.1:0-13687 GCA_037577075.1 Alestopetersius hilgendorfi
CACACACACACACACACACACACACACACACACACACACACACACACACACACACACACACACACACACACAGTTAACCCCAGCATTTGCAGATTCAGTCTTTCTCTAATAATTGTTCATGGAAATTGCAGATATCCTCCTTTTGTTTTTTTTTATCTTACCAAGATATAATTCTATATGCATTTTAGTGTTAAATTATTAAGAACAATATAATTTACTAATTGTAATATAAATATTAATGTGAATTCAGCTACATTTCCAAATAAAATATAACTATATACATTTTTTTGTTCTGTCAAGAGAACACAAAGAAAGTATCTGTGAGGGCATATTCAGGGTTTACTGTATGTGTGTGTACAAATTTTATGACTTGGTAAAATAAATATTATATCCCATACAGTTTTACACATTTTCCTTCACTCTGTTTTTGTTTGTTTGTTTCTTTGTGAATTACTGCCCAGTGACCTTTCCCTGCAAAAAAACCCAGTAATTTGACTTTAACAGACATTTGACTGGCTAAGTGTGACTTTGACTGGCCCATAATGTAGTCCATCATTATTATCTCTGTGGCCCATTAGGAGTTTGCTGTAGAGGCTGAAGCTGAAAAGACAGGACAGAAAGAGCAGAGGATTGAGAAAGATCTGAACACAATGTCGCAGAAGGAAAAGCTGAAACTGCTGAAGAAGGAATCTCCAGAGTTACTGGAGCTCATCCATGACTTCAAGGCTAAGGTACCAGCTTTTTGAGTGGCAAAATAAATACATTTATGAAGAAATTATATGCAATACGTTCACTACATCTTTACCTTCCTCTATCTGACCACTATGAGCTGCACCTACCTTATAGGTCCACTGTATAGGTGTGCAGTAACAGCCTGGAGCTGATCTGATGCTGTAGTTTATCAGATTAATGGAGCTGGGCAAAACACCCAAAAGTGATGGGCAGAAGGATGATAAACTAGAAGCTGCATTTCTGTGCTGGCTCTTATCAAATTATTCATGGGAACGGCTGATTACACAGGTCAAAAGGTCAAAATCACCAGAGATAAGTTTATATGGGTTTTGTAGTGATTTTCATGCTGATTTTAAATCTGTGTTTAGTTTTTCCCACACGTACAGTTTTTGTGATGAAGCTAGTTCTATACTGCAGTTGGTATAATGATCATATAATAATCATGCTGAGCGTTTTTTGCAGAAACCGTGGCGGCTGACAGACACTGATCATTATGTCTATGCCTCAGTGTGGCCTGTCTGACTTCACACTGAAACAGTTACTTGATTGGTGCCTGCGGGTTAATAAAAAACGCATGCAAATCTTATATTACTCAAAGTTGATGTGACTAAAAAACTGAAAGCAGATCTGAAATCAGCGTGAAAATCTGGTTTAGAAAAGTGTGTTGTTGTTTCTTATGATTACCAAATATAAATATTTGTTGACCGGTGTTATTTTTTATTCAACCACAATTTTTCATTAATGGCACTGACTTTCTCGCCGCTATCTGTCCAAAAGGGGCCCAACAATTCTCCTTCCCTCTCTCTCGCCATACGTTTCAGGCGTCTCTTGACCATTTTTGAAAATTATCAATACTCTGCCGCTGATTAACCAATCGTGAAGTTTTATACAAGCACACTTAACTTTATACAAGTAAAACTACAGATCCTTGTTTTACTTTTTTAGATTTGTGGTTTATAAATGTTTAGGTTTGTGTTTCCAACATTAAACTTGTAGTTACTTTTTATAATGTAATAATTATGCAGGTGACAAATACAGAATCTTGAAGATTATAATAGACGTTTTTATATTGAAGTGGTTTCGAAATTGAGCTTGAGCTCCGTGGCTATAAAAAGAATAATAAAAAGAAAACTTAAAATGAACATTCCTTCCATACTATTTCACACTATCAACAGATGGGCTCCAGTTTTAACTGTACGCCAGTACTGTGGGGCTACAGAGACGGGTTTCTAATAAAGTTGTTGGGGAGTATAAGTAGTTGCTGCTGTTTATTTGTTGTTGCTGTTTGCACTTTTTAGCTGTCGGAGCTGAGAGATGAGATACAGCCGCTTGTCCAGATGGTAGAAGACGGTCAGATCCCAGCAGGAAAGGTGAGAGCCTTCATTTACATCAGTTTGAACGATTCTGTTTATGTTAAGGGGATTTAACCCTCCCCCCTCTAATGGCCATATCTTTCACTCTGTACTTTATGGTATATCTTTTTCTCTCCCAGGGGGCAAATTATCTCATAACCAAGCAGCAACTTTACCTCAAGTAAGAGTCCCTTAAGTTTTTTGTGTATACATTAACCGGATGATGAATATTTTCACAAAAATCTATAATTTTCTGTTCTTTTTTGTGCCCAGTTATTGCACCAATATAAGCTTTTACCTGGTTTTAAAAGCCAAGAGAATTCCAGCACATAATCATCCAGTGATTGAGAGATTGGTGACTTATAGAAATGTAAGTATTGTTTTTCACATTAGAGTTTGTGGCATATGTATATTTTTTTGTATCTCAAGCCGATTATCAGTCAATGTTTCTTGAATATTATGCTATTCAACATAATCTAATGTGTTTGATGGAGCTGAGGGTGTTTTACAGACCTCGAAGCACAAAAAGCTAGGCTTGTGCATAGTGAACCAGTGGCTTATGCAGGCAATGTCTCATATCTAGCTACTCTAACGTGTTCAGTCCAGAAAAGTATTGCCAATAGTATGAGACATTACATGCACTAGCACAAAATCACTACATCCAAGAAAAGCTCCAGTCAGGTCTATAAAGTTTCCACAGCATTGTGCTTCATACTGACTGAGCTCCATCCAAAACATTTGTCATGAGTTCCCAGGAGAGTAGATGCTGATACTGGATCAAAGGAGGAAAACTATACATGCCTATGATATACATACACAGTACGGAAAAAAGGTATTGGGGCATATCTCTTAATTATTCAATTCAAGTGGCCCTTTACTTCCAGTCAATCTTAATGCTTTAGCTCACCAAGATACTTTAGACAACGCCTTGCTTCCAACCAGTTTGGGGAAGAACCTTTTCTATTCCAGCATAACTGTACCGCAGCACACAAAGCGAGCTCCATAAAGACATGGCTGGATGAGTTCGGTGTAGAAGAACTTGACTGGCCCACACAGAGTCCTGACCTCAACCCCATCCAACACCTTTGGGATGAACTGGAACGGAGATTGCCTAATCTGTGCCTAACCTCATAAAGGCTCTACAGAATGAATGGGCGCAAATTCCCACAGAAACTCCAAAATCTCTCCAAGAAGAGTGAAGTGAAAGTGACCATTTGTCATACGTGAACACACCACAGCACACAGTGTGAACAGCACAGAATTCTTCCTCTGCATTTAACCCATTCAACAAGTGAAGCAGGGGGCAGCCATGAACACGGGGCCCGGGGAGCAGTGCGTGGGGACGGTACCTTGCTCAGGGTACCTCAGCTGTACCGAGCGGCCTGGGAATCAAACCTGGACTTTCTAATCGCAGGGCGAATGCCTTAACCACTAGGCTACCAACTGCCCCAGAGTGGAAGCTGTTCTAGCTGCATGGAGCAACCAACTCCATATTAAAGTCGATTTACTTGTCATTAAAGTCCCTGTCAGTGTAATGGTCAGGCGTCTCAATACTTTTGTCCTTGTAGTGTATGAGTCCTATAAGTTCAAATTAATTTTCATTGAATGTTTGTTTTCGTAGTTGATAAATGAACTTGGAGCTGTTGATGCAAAACTCGCACCTCAACTACGGCAGCTGCTTTCTGGAACGGACAGAGAGAGAACAGCTAAAAGACCAGCCGCCAGCAAACAGGCCAGCAGGAGCAAGGTACACATTTCACTCTTTCTAAAGTAAAGCCAACATTCTGATATCAACAGCTCAGTTTCCACGGACTCATATTTTGCAAGTAATATTATGTTTCAGCTGTGTGCACATTGTCTTATTTTTGGCTGATTTTTGCATATCCTACTGCCAAGAGTGACAGAAATGGACAGCATACCAAAATATATTCAGACTGGGGTAATAGTTCTTACTAGTTTATTCTTATATTTTTGCTCTGTGTGACAACGATGGATTTGATATGAAGGGTTTGTAATTCTAATCATTTTTATCTTAAAATTGAATATTTTTTTTTTTTATTTTAGGTTCATCATTAAACATAGCTGTCACATCATTTTCCAGAATGAATCTAAGACATTTTCTAGTCTCTTTCTCAGTTCTCTGCTGCTTCCATCCTGCCTTTCTCTGAGGTTCTTAGGTTCTAGGGAAGGCATGAGAATCCTTCCACATTGCACTGAATTAATGCATAACTACAAAAAATGAACATGGCTAGAGTTATAGTTGTTGGACAAATAGCTTTTTTTGGTGTGATATCACAGATTATAGCTGCTTTGATCTCCTACATCAGACTTTTCAAAATGTTAATGGAAAGCCCAGACTGAGCACTGATCCTCACGTGTGACTGTAGGTATCCGAGACATCTGGTTTGGAGGAAGCAGAAGACTCCGAGTTGGATGAGGAAACAGCCCTTCTCTTCTATAAAGGCATTGAGGCGAGGCTGAAACTGAAGAGGAAGAACAAAGAACCACTGGAGGATGGGTGAGACTCATGATACCAATTTAACTCAACATTGTGTTTCAAATGGGCACAAGACTGGAGCAGCTGGTGGCCTGGTGGTTAGGGAGTTGACCCTGCGATCAGAAGGGTGTGGGTTTGAATCCCAGGGTGGCCAATGGCACCACTGAGGTCCCCTTGAGCTAGGTACTGTCCCCACACACTGCTCCCTGAGCACTGTGTTCCTGGCTACCCCCTGCTTCATATAGTGAATGAGTTAAATACAGAAAAAGAATTTCACATTGAGTGGTGTGGTGTGTTCACATGTGACTATAAGGTGCCACTTTACATTACTTTACTTGTTAACCCTGTTTACACTTGAGCATCACGATTATATCTGGATAGAACTTTTTATCCACATAAAAATGCAGGTATGAACGCATTCAGGATTTAAACTGATTTAAATGTGGACACCCTTGGTTGGGTTCCCAGACAGTCTTGGACTACTCTCTCCTTTTCAATGGAAAATCTCTATTCACAGCACTGCATAATCCAGGACTAAGCTTAATCCCTGTCCAGGAAACCGACCCCCTGAGACACATTTTAGCCAGATGTTAAAACATTAGGAACACATCCATTTCTCCAAGTCATAGTCGGCAATCAGAACCCCTCCCGGTTCCTAATCACGTTCCTGGTTAATCTGCTGTCAGGAAGACACGCCCTCTTAACTTGTTAACCTTTACTTCGCCTCATCATTATTTCGATCTTGCTACAATAATGCTTTCGTAATGCCAGAGACACAGGAAGCTAATTAACCATCAAGGGGCCACTTCACTTTAAACATGATGGCCAGTGTAAGAGAATAAATGCCATGCTGATGTGATCTTCTTTTGAATAGAACTGAAAAACGAGAACCAATACAAGGTTGTTGAATATGAGCTAATTTGCATATTACTCAGGTTTCAAACTGACCAGCCAGAGACCCATCAGAGTGTCAAGTATATATGTAGTCAAAACATGGTCTGGTTACAATCCAGTTACTGCTCAAATGGGATGACCAGGTGTAAATGACACTTGCACCAAGGTCTAATAGAGAAACATTACATTATGTAGCCAAAGACAAAAACTATTGGGCTGCTGCTAAAAGATTGCTAATCCCAGGACTGCCGAGGTACCCTTGAGCAAGATACCGTCCCCACACACTGCTCCCTGGGTGTTCTTGGCTGCCCACTGCTTCACTTGATGAATGGGTTAAATACAGAGGAAAAAAATTACACTGTTTACACTGTGCTGTGTTCTGTTCACATGTAATATAAGGGTCCATTTTACTTTAATATCTGTGATTGCTTTCATCTACAGGTTAACAGTGGATGAGGAGGACATGGAGGCGGATCCAGATCTGGACAGTGATACTAAACGAGGCATTACTTATCAGGTACAGTTATAAGAAAATGTAAATTTAAAGAAAGGACAGTTCAGGGCAGGACACATCTGTTTAAGCTTTGAAGGACTTTAACCTGCCCAGACCAAATCCCACCTCTGGTGATAGTAATACTAATAAAAAGCACAATAAGGAACAGAGTGAACCAAGACCACCGCCAAAAAAAATGTTGAGTCTAGCTAGAGCTCCAAGAAAAAGATTTTTCACATTTTAACAGTCGATCAGTGAGGGTGGGAAAGAATTTGGGCACATGAAGTCTTCTGTTTCCAATTGTCATTTTAACAAGTCAAATAACATTTAAATTGCATTTTAACACAGTGAACCTAAAGGATTGGTCCATGATTACACATGTAATTAAACTTCCATTAGAAGTTGTAAATGGTTTCCTTTTCCTGTAAAGTCATCACTTTGGATACCATTCCTTATTCAGCAAAAGCAATTTTTTTTTCATATTTACATCATTTTTTTTTTCACTTTAAAAAGATGGCCAAGAACAAAGGACTCACTCCGAAGAGGAAGAAGATCGACCGTAACCCAAGAGTCAAACACAGAGAGAAGTACAGACGTGCTACCATTCGCAGGACGGGACAGGTAAGACTCACAGGATTCTGCTGATAAACAATATAATCTTGTTTTGTTTACAGTTTAACATTGTGGGAGCTGGTTAATATGGCACGATCATGTTTTTTTTTTTCCGTATAACTGTGCATCAGGACCTTCGAGGGCTAATGATTTCTTGTAACATAAAATGACATGTTCAACTTTTATAGAATAGAATATTTGTATTGGAACTAAATAGAATATTTGTATTGGAACTCTTAATGTACAGTTCAGTTCATTATGAAGTTTTGTACAGAAACAACAGGGTTCTGTTCTTTTAAAAAAAAAAAGTCACGGGTGTCGAACTCCACTCCTGGAGGGCCGGTGTCCAGGACGTTTTGGTGATTTCTTGTTCAGAAACACCTGCTTCAGTTCGCCAGTTAATTGCCAGGTTTAGTGAATGTGTTTGAGAAGGAGGACCCTCAAACTATGCAGGACACCAGCCCTCCAGGACCGGAGTTTGACACCCCTGCTCCAAGTGATCTCTCCCTTTGGTTAGATGGGAGGAACTGACAGTGGAATCAACCAATCACATTCGATTTACAATAAGTGGCAGTTCTTTGCCAGGACTGTTTACTATTTTCCTTTTGTCGTGATGTTTCCTTTTTGCCTTAATTCGAAGGTAGCCTCACGTTTGTTACATTTTCTAATGGTTTTTGTTTCAGGTTTCCCAAGTTCGGCATGAAGAATCGAGATACAGTGGAGAACTTTCTGGAATTCGTGCTGGAATTAAAAAGAGCATCAAACTCAAGTGATGATCACTTTAGCAAGCCATTAAAGTGCAAAATGAATTTAATTCTGAGACAATTCCACCAATTTTTTTTCTACTGTTTTTCTTAATGAAATGGGTAAGATGAAGTTATTTGGAGCACTCTGATGCGAAATGCTAGTCAGAATTGCTGGTGGTGAAAGACCTAGAAATTACTCTAAAAGCCACCTCACAGGTTATTAAATAAAATGATCACACTGCCATTTACAGTAGTTTGCGAATAAGATTTTGCTTACCTGTTCATGTAGGCTAGTGCCCCAAAGAAACAGTTACCACTATTTCACTATATAACAACACAGAAGACACATTTTACCAAAATAACTACCTCATTTTACCACCATTTTAAAGAAACCTAAAGTTGATGAGGTATATTAGATCACTCTGAATGAAAAAAACCCACAAAGTTCTGCTATATGGTGTTTATAAGTACTGATGGTTGATATCCATTAAACAAAATGAATTATTGACTAATTGTTGTGCATCTGTTTAAAGAACTTCATTACATTCCATTTTAAGATCTCTCAATTTTACTCAGAGCTGATGATATTGAATAGTGTACATATGCTGTGATTTGATACAGACACATTTAAACTGTATTAATGTGTTTTGCTTGTGCAGCTCTGAAGTCTAAATTCATGTAAAAGCTGCATGCCGAAGCTGATCAGTACAATGGTAAAAATGGATATGTACGAAAGACATGAAAAGAATGTATCTTCTAGTGTGTTCTAGTGTTCTAATATGTTCTGGTTCTACTGTGAATTGAACTGAATGTGAGAATTATCTTGCAGTGATCTAGAATAATCTCACTTGGACCTGTACTTCAAATCACTGGGCACAAAACCTAATTTGTGCAGGTTCTCACAATGGGTTGAGACACGTTTTCCTTCTTTGGCTTTGCACTGGAGCTGTGAGGCTAATGGTAGCCTGGTGGCCACTGACTGGTACTGTGCCATTACCTGCAGCTTTAATAGATCAGAGTATCTTACATGAAAGTGTGTGATTATTTATGCATATGGTTACACTATTCCGTTACTTGATACCTAGATTAGCCTCGTAACTCCAGTGCTAAACTAATAAAACAGGCACCATTCATGTTTTGACTGACTGATTACCCTTGAGGTCCAAAATATTGCTTCAACCATTTTCCATCAACTAAACAATGGCTTTCAGGTCATTAGGCGACTCATTGGCCCATGAACTGAGTGTGTGCGGCTGAAAGATTGCTGACAATTTTTTCTTCGATTTCTATATCCTTCTGAACTTCCTCCTCGGTGAGAATCAGCTCGTGATGGGAATTTTTAGTCACGACAACTACGTAACCGCGCCTTGTGTCCAGGACATTAGCCACCACCGCCTGGTGATTGTACGTGTCCAAAGCTCGACGAGCACGCTCCAAAAGGATGGTCGGATCAGTTTCCAGCTTGAATGAAATAACGAAAGCTTGTGGAGCCCAGTCCTTCACTAGTGGCCTGAGCATCTTGGGCACCATCTTCATGCTTATCTGTAAAAATAAACAAAATATCTGGTATATGTATAGTATTCATATATGTATAGTATGTATAGTATTATGTATATATTATATAATCATAGTATATCTAGTATAGACAAACATCCAATACACCATGGTAGGTTCTCTTATGTGCAATATTAAGAGCAATTTTTTGGGAAAATGTGCATTTTAAAATGTGCAATTTTTCTTGTGCATTCCAATTGTCAATGCCTGTCACATTGTGTACCTGTATGTGTGTGTATCTACAGTGTTCTTATATTTACTTATATCCACTCATATACTATATAAGCACATATACTCATTGTGTATATGAGAACTTGCCTACATATAGTTTATATATATTACAATACACATGTCCATATTTTAGATTTCTAGATTGTATAATGTGCATTTTATACTGTACTGTTGGTATAGTATTTTATTCTATTGTTTTCTTAATTTTTGTTTATATAGCTGTATATATTGATGCTGATCTGTCTCACAGTTGGTGTTCCATTTCATTCCAAAGACATCTGCTGCAATGTCACCTATCTGAATGAAATGCACATGTTTCTGTTTCAATACTGTTTATCGTTTCTCACCTGTAAAGGCCCATTTGAAGATTGGATTTTGTGCTCCGGCATTTCAGATGCTGGGATGTAGAAATCAGAAACAGCCGCAGCCAAATAAAACATGGCCTTAGACCCTGAAAGATGTAAACATGTCTTAAGAAATTATAGTCAAACTCACATTAACTAGATACACATGGGTAGAGCTAGGCAATATGACAAGAGGTCATCATTGATGAGACAATACATTTTTCTATCATGCTTGTCTTTTTTTAGGAACTTTGAAAAACTGCATGCATGCAAAATGATTTTGACCCAATACAGAGCCTGTAAAGCAATAATCAGTGTGAAGTTACTGCACAGTAAAAAGTACCTGATAGGCCTGTTATGCCATTATTATATTCAGTTATTGTTACCATTTGTTAGATATTTTTCCCACCAATTGTTTCTTAAATAGGTTATTTTTGCAAACACTGAAGTAAAAATGACATTACTGCTTTGTTGGTGTATCATTTCTTATCTGTTTGCACTGATAAATCTTGTGTATTGCGAAAATATCATCTTCATAATGTATCATCTTTAGTGCATTGTGATGTTTTAAATTTTGCACATGGGTGTAAATCTGTGATGTTAAAACTCTAGTAGTGTCCAGCACAGTTTGGGGATTTTCCTGCTCAAAGTAAAGCCATATGTATCCTGTCAGATTTTGTGGGTGGGGCTGAATAGGGGAACCACCAAATTATGATGCCAACCAGACCTTGTCAGGACCAGAGTTGATGTTATACGTTAATCGCCGTGAGGTGTTTACCTATTGAACTGAGCGCCTGTGCCGCAGCTTTGAGAAGGTGAAGATAGTCTGATAAAGTGTTGAACTCCACTGGCAGTAGTAATCCTGCTGCTTTCACTGCCTCGTACCGCTTCAGCACGGCTGCAATGTTCGGAAGCTCCTTCTGATCCACGAACACGCGGCCGGAGCCATCATCACTGTGTTCAAACTTCAAACTGTCCAGCAGGTTGACCCCTGTGTAGAGTCGTGTGTAAGGGTAGAGCGAGCGATGTCTGTGTAGAAAGACCACAGCATACCCAGAGTCAAGAAAATACTCAGCAGAGGAAGCACCCCTCCTGCCACTGCTGAAGTTGTCAAGGAAGCGGACCGTTCTGGACTCTAGAGGAACCTTGGTGCCCCCTGAAGTGATCAACACAACCCTGCGGCCAGCGGCTCCATGTCGTTCAGCAAACTCTGCCATCCGTTTCATAACTTCCTCCACATGAGAAGGGACGGCAAATTCATCGGATAGGCTCCCATCAGATGTAGTAGATGCTGGAGGGCCAGACTGCGCCATAGCACACCTGTTGCAATGACAGAGGCATTGGATATAAGTGTGGGTGATATGGCAAAAACAGCAGTATTTGAAAACATATTCACAGTGCACAAGTAGTGCTACTTAAAGTAATGCACCTACCCACACCCCTAGCTGGATGATGTCAAAAATATACTGCCTCACACTGTGGTAAATCAAGTGGAGTAACTGCAGTGAAGATCTTAGTAATCAAAAGACCACAGGCTTATACTAGTAAAACTACAGACAGTTTGCTAGTCAGACACAATCAATTCCAAGGATACTTTAAATTATACTCAAGAATTATCGACACTGCATCAACACAGCATCAAAATTAAAGTGTGACTGTGATGACGACTCTCCCTCTACACAATTTATCTCTACGCTTATATAGATACTGTACTTATATATGGGACACTACATGGACAGACGTATTGGGACGCCTGACTACTACTTCAAAATGACATTGCATTCAAATAAAGAGACTTTACTATATATGGTTCTCCCTTTGTAGCTGGAACAGCTTCCACTCTTCTTGGAAGGGTTTCCACAAGATTTTGGGATCTTGTGCCCATTCCTTCTGTAGAGCATTTATGAGGTCAGACACTGATGTTGGACGAAAATGCCGGACTCGCAATCTCCGATCCTGTTCATCACAAAGGCGTTGGATGAGGCTGAAGTCAGGGCTCACTCATCCAACCATGTCTATAAGGAGCTTGCTTTGTGCACTGAGGTACATTAATGCTGAGATAGAAAAGGTTCTTGGAAGCATGGCAATGCCCAAACTGCCTTGGTATGCTGAAGCATTAAGATTGCCCTTCACCAGAAGTAAGAGGCCTAGTCCAAAGCATGGAAACATGTGTCCCAATACTTGTGTCCACACAGTGCATTTTATCTTTGAACTTTGTTCAAAACAGAACACATTGCCTAATAAACTTCATGTCATGTGCTAGTAGATTCCGCTTTTCCATGAGGAGGTATTGAAGGTTCTGGATGTTTTAGTGCCTTCTGTTACCTCTTCCTTGTCTCATTACTGAATTACAGCAGTGTTTTATTTTGATTGGAGCATGTTTTGGTTCTTTAAATCGATCCTCCAGCTGAAAACACAAGGCAAACTACAGTATTAACCCACAATGCGGACAAATTATATTTCATACCCTTACTGTATGTAACGCCGAGTTACCAGAGGAGCAGAAAAAAACAGATAAAATATTAAAATAAAGCCGAAAGTCCAGTTTAACTTCAGCTCACTAAGGTGACCCGGAATGCACAGACTCTTCACGAACTGCGCATGCGCAAGTTTAGCTACCCGTGTGGGAAAAGTTCAAAATAAAAGTTTTTCTCTATTAATGTTTTCTGCTCTGCCAGTGAACAAATAAAAAAAAAAACTCAGTAAAAACAACCGAACAACTTAAAAAAAAAAAGTCCCTCGTAAACCTCATAAACCCCTTTTTTACAAGCAGTAATCATCCTGGAGGACTATTCCAGCAAATAATAAAAGCTGCATTCACTTTAGTTTTTCATAATGGCTGCACATTGCACGAGATTTCATGTGTTAACAATTTGTTCAGTTTTTATTATGTATTTTACTATGTTTATTTACAATGTGTATATTTGTTTAAATTATCAAATGAACAATAGACAGCTGGTGATCGGGTGGTTAGGGAGTTGGCCCTGCAATTAGAAGGTTGTGGGTTTGAATCCCAGGACTGCTGGTGGCACCACTGAGGTATCCATGAGGCAAAGTCACATACTCCATGGGTCAATGGCTGCCCACTGCTTCACTTGGTGATTGAGTTAATTACAGAGAAATAATTTCACACTTTTAATTTTGTGAGTTTACGCATGACTATAAGTGACCACTTTAAAATAAAAAATAGATATTACTGTGTAATATAAAATGTATTAAGTCTTAGGCAGCTGTGCAAACTGTATAAAGCTATTTTTGTCAGTATGTGGTGATAATGTATCATAACATTAGAATAATATTAGAATAAATGCAAATGAACAGGAAATAATATCAAGGTTTATTTTGTTTGTAAACTTCCTGGTGGATATTTTGTGGGTTGGTAAGGAGAGAACAGGTTTGGTTCCATATATCTACTCATTTCCTCCAGCTGTTGTTTGGATTTGTGAAATTCCATCAGCGGTTCCTGATTTAATTTAGTGAAGGACTGATTGAGTAAAACCAGGTTCCTGATGGAAACTAAAAGTAACACTGGGCCTCCACAAGAAAATCACTGATATACTGTATACAAAATCATTATTTACACAGTACTGTATACTTTAATTTGAAGAAAAACAAACTCCAGATACATTTCCGGAATTTAGCAAATGCTTTTATCCAAAGCAACTTCCATTCTCTAATCACAAGGGACAGCTCTCACCACCTCAAATACTACAAATGACATGGAATCCATAATACAAGCTATGTGTTTGTGGTCCAAGTGCTACAATATTACAGTACGCTTATTAGTACCTTGTAAGTTTGGTTCCAGATTTGTTCTCAGTTCCTCTAGCTGTTGGTTGGATTTGTGAAATTCCATCAGCAGCTCCTCATTTGATTTAATAAAGAACTGTGTAAAACCAAGTTCCTGGTGTAAACTACAAATAACACTGGGCCTCCACAAGGAAATCACTGATATACTGAACACAAAATCCGGTTACAATACACTTGTAAGTGCACTCTATGGACAGAAGTTTTGGGACAACTCTTAAATGTTGAATTCAAGTCCAATGAAGGGCAATCTTAATGGTTCAGCATACCAAGACATTTGGACAACGCCATGCTTCCAACTTTGTGGACGAACCTTTTCTATTCCAGTAATTGAAATGTGAAAGTGAACATTTGTCGTACGTGAACACACCACAGCACACAGTGTGAACAGCACGAAATTCAACCTCTGCATTTAACCCATTCAC
>JBBIGB010277136.1:0-13670 GCA_037577075.1 Alestopetersius hilgendorfi
TGAAGATGTTATGCATTTTCTATTCAAAAGTAAGTTTTGTTTTTATCTCACAGCTTTTAAAAGTGTGACAGAGATGGGAAAAAACAAATAAACAAAGCCTTTTTGTAAAATTGATGACTTAGTGTGTTCATTATATATTATATATTGGGTTGACATAGAACTGCGATTAATTGCGATTATTTTTTCCAGATTTGCGATTAACTAGTTAATTTTAATTAATCGCTTTACAGCCCTAATCAGTAATGACGAAAAAAAATCATTTTCTGCTTAAGTGTTTAAATGGTGAACATAATGTACATTTATTAATATACACAGTAAATTTATTAGGAATTTGGGTAAATATTAGGTGAATAACATGCAAATGTACACAATCTCAGAATCTGTACAAAACCTTTGAACTGTAGTGTCTTAGCACACTATACTACAGCTGTGTCAAGAAAAAGCCTAAAGACTGAAAAGGGTTTTCATTCAAGCAGTGCTTAACACATTCACCATCAACAAGATGCTGGTGGGGGCAAATTTAGGGAGCAAAAGTTTACTGGATGCCTTGATCATATTGTGAAGGCCAGAAAACACCTGAGTAATCACTACACACAGCTGAGATAAGAATTGCAATTTGGTTCTATAGGCCGAGGGCTCTCACACAGAATATATTCAACAACGTAAGAATGAAGTCAACTTACACCCACACACAATATTTGGATTAATATTTATGAATGAAAAAAATGACCAAAAATGTACTAATAAAGCCAGAGGTGGAAATCATGCCGGGACCGATAATTTTCTCTATCAAATATATTTCATATTAACTACTATATATATCTATTTTAACAATCATATAATTCAATGTATATATAAAACTATACATATAATGTATACAAAAATAAGACAACTAAATAATTATGAAAATTATGACATATATGAATCTACAATATAATTACATTAGTACATTACATCAAATGTAATACAATCACTATAGTTACTAGTTATGTAGCTGTCATTGCTACTATATCTGCGTGATTTATTTTAAGTACTTATTACTATAGTAGATATATTATACAACCATACATTTTTATTACTATTAATTCTGTTTGTAGTAACGGTTTTAAGTACAGTGAAATATAAATATATATATATGTGTGTGTGTGTGTGTGTGTGTGTGTGTGTGTGTGTGTGTGTGTGTGTGTGTTCTCGTGTGTGTGTGTGTGTGTGTGTGTGTGTGTGTTCTCGCGTGTGTGTGTGTGTTTTCGTGTGTGTGTGTGTGTGTGTGTGTGTTTGTTTGTGTGTGTGTGTGTGTGATCTAGCCCCTGTGATGAATCGTCTGACAGTAGTATCCTAGTAAGATCTGCTAATATCGGATCGCTGTCTGGTCGGATCATTCAGCTCCTGAAGAAAAAGCCTCAACTAACTACTAAGGGGTCAGACCTGTTTCTAAAACTCACCTCCTACTTCTTCAGTTCCCTCCAGGAGGATGTCTTTGGTGAAGTTGGAGATTTGTCCGGTGAAGGAAGACAGGCTTCCCCCGACCTGCCCGAGGGACTGACCGAGTCCGGAGCCCAGACCTCCCAGCCAAGACATGGCACACACTCACACACACACTCACACACACAAAAACCTGGGACCAGGCTGACCTGGTCCTCCTTCAGCTGGCGATTAAAGCCCTGCTCCTCCACACAGCGCCTCTGGCTCCTCGGACATTGAGGAGCACGGACTGATGTTATCTCCAGCAGCTCCCAGTGGAAAAAAACAGCTCAAAATATAAAAACGAACGTCTTTACAAGCAAATATAATACCCCGAAGCGTCACTCATGGGTCAAAGGATCCATATACCATCCACCGGAGTGAAGACAGCGTCCAAAAATGACAAAAAAGAGGAAATCGTCTTTGTTTTGGTTCTCCGGCTCCGGTCCTGCCAGCTCGACTGCGGCCATCACCCTCACAGGAGGACGTGGACCGGAGCAAAGAATTATGGGACTCTGGCGGACGCAAGATAGTGAGCAGAGACCGAGATCGCCCACTAGCGGTAAATAGCGATACACACACACACACACACACACACACACACACACACACACACACACACACCCACACACACTATATGTGTAATATATATATATATACACACACACACATATATATGTATTTATTGTTTACTTTTTAATACTTAAGATAGATGCATCATCAAATTGCTCAATCTGATTGAATATTAATTAATTAAAACCTGGGACAGAATTTGGGCATTCATAGTAACAATAACAATAGAACAATAACAAAAATGTCTTAAATAAGGGAAGAACACAAACTCATTACACCAAACTACAACACAAATAAACCATGAATAAAACAAAAATATGCAGGAAAATACAATGAATAAAGTGCAAATAAAACAACCCTAACCCCCAAAGCCTTGAGTCTAAAGAAATAGCCCCAGGAGCCCCCCTGTGGACCCTGTCACCCTGTGCAGAAGGTTTTGTTTAAAGGTTTTGGTTCATGAACAGTATCTGTTTGCATTTTTTGCTTTTATTGCACATCTTCTGTGACTTCATAACTCTGAAAAAATACACTGATGTTGCAACCACTCCCAGGTGTTTCTTGGCAAGTTTGCTCAGAGGTGGGAAAGCTGGTGCATTGTTTATTCACCAAAGTAGTTGGTCCTGATCCCGAGGAACTGGCCTCTCTTCTGAGTACCTGTGCATTTCAGGGCATCAGTGCCAGTTGTCCGATGCTGAACTCAACCACTACCAGCGAGTTGCACTCATGTTAATAATTATGAAATGCCCATGAAAACTAATTCTCAGAGTACTCCTCCCGGTTGTCAGCCCACTACTGGACAATTGTCAGTTTGCCTACAAGGAAAGGAGGGGGGCGGAAGATGCTGTGGCATGTCTCCTCCACTCACCCTTCCAACATCTCGAAACACCTGCCAGCTTCTCAAGAATCCTTTTCATCGACTTCAGTTCTGCCTATAATACCCTCCAACGTCATCAAATGATCGTGTGTGTGTGTGTGTGTGTGTGAGTGCACCCAATCCCCCTGTCTTTTAAAATAAACGTCTTTTTCTGAAGAGACGTAAAAAGACAGACAGGTGGATTGGGTACACACACACACACACACACACACACACACACACTCCTAAGATTATTATGTTATGGTCCTACTTGATGACGTAATCTGCTAAAACAGTGCAAGGCAAAATGTTAACCTTAAGTAAACTTTAATCAATGTTTTGTTCTATTTTCCTCACACTTTTTGGGTCATAAGGTTTTGTCTTATTTTTGTTTAGTTTTTTTTCTTTAGGTAAAATGTTTTGGACAATGTTCACATGTTCCAGAGTTCAACAGTCTGTCATGTTAATGTGCAGAAATTCTCTTTTTGCCATTTAGCTTAAGCCTAAACATGAGGACTTTCCGATAGGAATGTCCCTCGTCTCTTTTCCTACTGGCCAGGCTTGACTTTGGGCTTAAGCTGACTAAACTGTGAAAAACATTAATTCATAAACACTAATGTCTTTCTTCTACAAGTATAAATATTGTGAGATCCAGGTGTTAGCACAGCCCCTGCAGAGTTCTATTACGCCCTCTAGCTATAAAGTATTGCAGGTGTTTTGCAAACATGGCCATTTGAATACATCTTTTCATTAGGCTTGCCTTGTTTTCATGAAGGATAAGGTCCATTGTTGGTTCTCATTGTGTTAACGTTTATTAAAATAAATCAGAATACAGAAACAAAAACGCAAGAATTGGAACTGTAACAAAATAACCCTCCATTATTAAAACCAAGTGAAATAATTTGCCAGACAGTCTGCATTAAATAAAACGTCATTAAAGGATACTTCATGTTTTAATAGATTTAGACAAAGTTAGAAAGCATAGAGAGAGAGAGACAGAGAGAGAGAGAGAGAGAAAGAAAGAGAAAGAGAGAGAATCATAAAGCTGTCCCATTGAATGCCTGTGCAGATGGTCAGTACCAGTTTCACAGATTGCACATATGAAGCACCATCCTGTTTGTATAGATTTATAGATTTCTTTCCTTCTGTACATGTAGAGTATTTGATACATATTTAATATACATATAAAATTTATATTCTTCTATCTGCCACCAGGATGCGATGCTTGTGGATGCATCTCCGGTGTGTATGTCAGCAGAACAATCATAACCCAGAGATGCAGAAGTGCCTACAAACACACACACAAACAGCAAGAGGCAATCAAATACTAGTCAAATAGTCTCAGTATCCACATATTTACATCCTTTTACATGTATTTACACATCTTTAGCAAGATATTTATAAATATCTCCACATATAAGTTATATACCTATAAACTGTGGTTTACTCACCATGTAAAGGATTACAAACACTCGGGCCGCAGGGTAGCGCCTGAGAAAGATCCCTAACCGGATACTGGAGAAAAGAAGCAAACAAGCAAATGAACTGAACTCCACTGATAAAACTTGAACACACACAAAAAAAAACAGTGATGTGATACGGAGTTGAAAGAGATCCCAAAACTCCAGTCAATCAATAAACAGACATGGAGTAAGAAAGAGATTAACTTCTTCAAACCCAAATGTAGTTTATCACACACTGGTGGTTAAAAGTCTCACCTGAAGCGATCTATAGTGCTGGCTGCTTTGCGCACTTTCCCATACACTCCTGTTGCTGAGCTGTCCTGGTCACTGAAGAGAACTGGAGTGTTTCTCTGTCTTGCACCTTGTTATAGCACAAAAGAAATAAAAGTCAATAATATAACCAGTAGCATGTTTTTAAATAAATGTTCAGTACTGTGCTATGGTCTTAGAGAGATGTGATAACTATTTAAAAACAGTTTAGACGAGCAGAGTTTTTTTTTCATGTTAATACTGCTTTATATACACAAAATAAAAAGACAAATAACATTATAATGAATAAATAGTGATTGTTATGTACAGTATTTCAATGTACTCCTTCTAGAAGCACAGTATTACTTGCGTTTACCATCAGAAACAGGGCATAACTCAATCAGATCTTCATTAAGTTAAATCTGGAGTCCATGTTCTTCATACTAGCTCACATATATACATACATACACACATATATATATATATATATATATATATATATATACACACAAACAAAACAACCTTGATACATTTTACTGCTTTCTTGTTTGCATTCATTCTGTTCATTGTGCCAGCAGAAAGACGCATTAATAAAAATCAGGCATGGGTAAAGAGGAATAAAAAAAGTTTTATATTTTTAAATATATTTATATTATATTTTATAGTTTTAAAATCTTTTATATCCAAGTGTGTGATGTAGCCTTCCAGAAACTGCTTTGTGCTGACCTGGTCCCTCCATGGCAGCCATGTTGATGTGCGGGCCACTACTCTGGCCTCCTTGGACACCCTTGAGTTGCTGCTCCAGCCGCTCCAGCTGGAAGATGAGGGAGCTCTTCTCGGTGCCCAGGGCCTCCAGCATTGTCTGTTTCTGGATCAGCGTCTCAGTCAGCTGGTGCAGGCGCCCCTCCAGCTCCGCCTGACCGCTGCTACTCAGAGTCTTGTTGGTCAGCTGGACAGAGGTGTTTATATGTGAGCTTGTGGAAAAAGTACGGTAAATACTAGATGATACACCTGATAATGAGGCAGCGCAAATATGAATGTTTTTCTATACTCTTTATCCAAACACTCTTTCTAGCACATTTTGTTTGTGTCCCAGTATAAACCTTAAAAGTTTCTTAAAGAATACTATTCTGAAGTTCTACATTTATTAAACTGAACAGTATGCAGACATTTTTGAGTTTACAAAAGTTTCTTAGAATATAAACTGACATTGCATTAATATGTATACTAGGGGGCGGTGTTGTATCCAAATTTTTTATTAAGTAAAATTAATAAGATACACTGCTTTGCTCCGCCAATGAGTGACTGCTTGACAGACAACACCACAGATTTACACGCTTGTTATGATATTCTGCTGAGTGTCTACATACGTCTACATGCATCCTCATGATGGCTGTGTTTGTATAGTTAAAGTATTATCTGAAAGTGTGCGTATTTGAGGGTAATCAGTCACCTGATTCCTGAGTTTTTGGATCTCATCTTCTCTGTCCTTAATCCGAGTCTGCAGTGAGCTTTTAGTACGGTGCTGTTCATCCTCCACATACTGCAGCTCCTGTGACACACATAAAAACACACTATTTTACTACGATATATTTATAAACAGTAAAATAAACAAAACTGTCTAGATTATCATCCAATTACCACACATACTGCTTCTTGGTCTACAGACTGAGTCCCTTTCTCTCTCTCTCACATACATACACCAAACCTGTTTGGAGCGTTCCAGCTCAGTTTCCACCTCTTGTTTGGCTCTGCTCTGCTGTGCGAGTTGCTCTTGTAGCTCCTGTAGCTGCTCCCTCCAGTTCTCAGCCTCCACCACAGCCTGGCTCTCCAGCTCCTGCAGAGAGTCCACATGGTCAATGTACCATGCCTTAGAGCACCAGGCCTATTTGCTCGCTGATGGAATATAAACAATTATAAAAACATACTCTGCTTTAAACACAAACAAATTCTGACCTAATCACAATTGCCTAAGCATTATTACCAAATTGACGAACATTCCCAAATGGATGCAACTGAATTGTGACCTTCAGAGTAAAGCACCACAGGCAACAAGGTTGTTTGGAGCAACTATGCAAATGTGTTTTCTGTTTGCATGTCATGTGGGAAATGATAACATGTCTGTGTGCTGGATTTTATTTCCCTGTGTTACTGTAAAATTCACCATGTTTCTACTGTCTCTACTTTAAATAAATCAAATCAACCTCCTCAAACGCTGCATCTATTGTTTTCAGCAGAAAATAATGAATGCGTTTTGGATCTATTTTCTGTGCTGTGGAACTTAAGAGTATATCCACCTGTATCTCTGACCGGAGGCTCTGTATCTGGGCTTGTAGTTTCTGTATCTCCTCTCTCTGGAGCTCCTTCTCATGCCGCAATTCCTCCAGCTCGACTCCTGCCACTGCTCCTCCTCCATCCAGAACCTCCAAGCCTGAGCTTTCCTTTAAACTGCTGATCAGCTTCTCCTTCGACTTAAAACACCAGAAAACCCAATAATATTAATGTAAAATTTTAATGTTCTGAGAATTGTTAATGTTCTGAGAAACACTAGATGCTAGATAATAAGGGCACGCTTTTAAGAATATTTAAACAAATGACCAGCGAGTATAAATAGAATATAAAAATACCCAAAGTCAACCCACTGTGTAGTGAGGTATGTATCAACATTTCATGCTGATCAGTGGTGTTTAGGGTTTGCACACAGGCTGAAAGTATGAGTGTAAAGACAATATATACTGGCAGACCTGTAAGATGCGAGAGGCTTTGTTTTTGTAGTCCTGCAGCTCCTGTTTGGCATAGTCGGCAGCGACCCGGGCACTTTTGGCTTGCTGCTGGAATTCCTCTGCTCTCTGCCTTTCCTCAGTAACCCTGCGCTCCACACCAGTCAGTGACTCTGCTAATGTCTGCCGCTCCGCCTCCACCTTGGACAGACGCGCCGCAAACTCATTCTGACAGAGAAAGGCAAACAAGGGTTGAGCATTGGTTTGGAGTGTTTATGAGAAACCACAATAAGTTAACATGAAAAAAACAAAATCATGAAAAAAACAAAAACAAATCGACATATTCAACACATTTCAGAGACACAATGACTCAACCTTTATCAGTAACTGATTAATCACGCACAAGTAAAAAACAAAAAAACAAAACTAATTCACATTATTGCTGTTTCCCTAAAATGCAGCCGAATAGCCAAGACATGGTGGCCAATGTAAAGTTCTACGTTCTATATTCACCTGCATCTGCCTGTAGCCATCCTGTTCTCTCTTGAGGGCCACATCAGACTCTCTTAGCCGGTCTTGCAGGGTCTGCAGAGCCTGAGAGTGCAGACTATTTCCCTGACTGTGATCTTGTAGGATCCTAGTGGCCACAAATAGCAGTGTTTGCATTTATAAACGAAAAGGCAGGACAGAAAGATAGTGAAACATATCACCCTGAAACAATGGGACATCTGGACATGGTTCTACTAAAACAGCTTAAATAAACAATTAAGATAAGAATGTCAGTTAATGCAATGAAGGAAAATAATTTTTGATATGAACAATATAAAATACTACAATGTTGTAATAAGTAGTACCACCTTTAAGTAAGACAAATAAGATTTTTCATGTAGGTTTAATGTTTACATTTTGTTAGAAAATTCTTTCAGATTTGCTGCAGAGATGGTTTTAATTTTGCTACTACTACCATGATCAGAAAGGAATAGGTGGTCATGGGGGCTTTCTACATATTTTAGGCTGCACTATTAAAAACAATTTAAAAAAAAAACACTAAATAGAATCTAAGATATACTTTGGTCAGGACCCACCTGGTCCTCTCATTCTGAGCCTCCTCCAGAGCAGAGCTTCGGGCTTTCAGTAACTGATCTGCTTCGTCTAGTCGCACCTTCAGGATGGCCAGCTGTGCGTCTTTAGCTGACAGGGCCTCAGTGAGGTCGTCAACCTGGGAGCGCAGCTCCCGGACTGCGCGGTCTGTGCGAGACTGCTCTGTATTCCACTTGTCAGCACGAGTACGGGCCTGGTTCAACTCTGCAGGGACAAGACCTGACGGCTTATTGTCTGATTTGCATCGAAATGGAGTGATCCAGACTTTTCTACCTAAATAAACAATTTTCCTTTAAACCTTTTTTTTTTCAAAACAGCAGGGAAAAAATATAGTAGCTGTACCAAAACATTATTAGTAAATGCAGTGTAAATAAATTAATATATCACTAAATAATTTGTACTGCTAATATGTAAAAAAAAAAAATATTTGAATGTGTGAAAAATGCCATTGCACAGATTAGGACATAACATTAAAAGTTCTAAAGTGTGGAAGAACTCATAAACAAGCACATAGTTTGCTTATTTTACTTAGATATTACTGCTCCCTTGTGGACAGCATTTACTACAAAATACAGCATTAAACCTACTGCTGACATTTAACATACTTATTTGTGTTTCACTAATGTATTAAAATATATTTGAAAATTTAAAAATTCATTTTTGAAACTGACAGTCTTTCAACACAGCATCATCTACAACTTACTATGAATTGTGATTACTGCTTTGTTATGTAGCAGTGATCTCACCCTCCTGTGTGTCCTTTGTTCTCTGGACGAGGGAGGCCATCTCTTGGTTGAGAGAGGACACTTCACTGCGCAGCAGCTGGTTCTCCAATCGTAAGCTGGACAACACAGGGCCAACCTGCTCTTCTGGGGCTGCTGTGTCCACAGTGGCCGGGGGGTCCAGCGGGGCAGCAAGCCCAGAGTCAGAACTCTCTGGAGTTTCACCTGCAGAGAAGGAGGGGGCATTAGAAATACAAAACATAAATACATTTTCATATAAAAACAGTGTTGATACCTTATTAATCACACCACTCACAAACTTCTTATAATGACTAAACAGAAAGGGAACATAAAATTTTAAACTACACTGAGAGACAATTTCAGTTCCAGAAAGCACAAAGTTTATTAGACATTACTTTATCGCAAGTAATCGGAAAATCATCTTAAAGAAAACCATATTTGAATGTACCTTGGCTGAAGTCCCGAGCGGAGCCATCATCGGTCTTGGCACTGTGTGTGCTGGCGCTAAGTGAGCTGAGGCTGGAGTTTCGAGACAGACCCCTGATGGAGGGAGGTGTGGCTGGGGCCGAGGGGACTGCCTGGGGAGGTGCAGTCACCTGGTACTGAGCCTGGCCATCAGACAAACCCATCGCTTTGACCTCTTGCCTCTCACTCTGCGGCGGATCTGAGCTGTTTAAGAAGTCAAAAAGTAGGTCGTCATCCACTTCTGGCTTTTTGGGCCTGATGAAGTTGGAGGAAGCTCTCATGCCACCACCGCTGCTGCTGCTGCTGCTAGAAGGGGCAGAGCCTAGATGAATTGCACTGGACACATTGGAAGTGCCAGCAAGTACAGTAGCTTTGGATTTCTTAATGTTCCCAGCAGCTGTGGAGATGAAGCCAGAGGTTTCCTGACTGGAGGCTGAACCGGTGTATCCATGCTGGGGTTCATAAGGTGCTCTATAGTCTTCTGAGTTCTGCTGAGATGAGACTGGTTCCACAGGGTTGTAGGACGACAGGGAGGATTTTCGGTTCGATTGTTTAGTCAGAGCGGTGGCCGCTCCCTGGTCCACTTTATTCAAGAAGTCCTCTGCTCGGCCAGCCAAATCAGCCAGCCAAGACATCCTGAGGGCTGTGAAGTTATCACACATATCAGTTTAAAGACCCATATACAACAGCAAAGTCAGCAACTGTAACACGTTTAAAGTATGACTTAGCACAGAAAACACAGCGTCCAAGCAGAACAGGGTCATAATCTTCTTCATTCCAATAGAAAATGATATGGTGGTGGATCCTATTGGATATTCCTCAGTATTGGGCTAATATTACCTGACTAACTGTAAAATCCCTCCAGACTAAACAGGTACACAATCAAAATGTTGACGAACATCTAAACATTCTCTGACCAGTCAATAAGCACAAAGTCCCCTCATATCAATAACTGCAGATCCCATTTATCCAGGCTTATCATCATGAGCACCATCAACGCCACCTTTTCTCTTCTGTAACTAGTACTGACCTGATATACTTTTTAAGTGTTACAAATACTTAAGTAATTAAAACTTGTCTCTCAAGGACATACTACTTAAACCTTATTCCACAGAAAGAAAAACACGATGACATGATGAAGACTGGATCAGATTCATTCTGTTTCATCCTCTGGCAATCAATTTTGATATTGGTCCTTTCGCTGAAACTCATCAATGTTTAAGTTTTAATCAAAAGTAAAAAGGTACATCTACAGTACATCTAGTCTAATCATAAAGGATCTTCAAGTGGGTCAGATATTAAGCATAGTCATGGGTCTATACAGTACAGTTTTAATCCCTATCATGACTGCCATATTATTATTTAACAATAACTCATGTAAAAATCCTTCGACCAAATAAACTAGAACACTCTGGCATTCCTTAGCTAAGGCAAGCCCTCTCTGTAAATATCCTATCTATGCACATACAAATACAAACAAAATGTGAAGTTTTACTTTGAATTTCTTTATGACAGCGTGATCAACGAAAACCATCACATTTTCAGCCTTAGTATTATAAATTGTTGGGTGAAAATAAATAGATAAACATAGTTTGCAGGGCAGGAAGGTAGTTAGCTTCTTTAGCTTAGCCTGACCTGGCTTAGCTTTAGCTTAGCTTAACCAGAGCTGAAGATGTAAATATTGTTTTTTTTTCTTTACCTGAAGTGTCTGGGTTTCACTGAAGAGGGGAATATATATCTTTCGATTGCATTTTTCTTCAATAATGTGAGTTCCAGTCGCACTCAATGAGATGTTCGTCTATCTGTACCTCCAGCGTCAATGTTTTCATTCCTGAACTCAGCCCATCAGCTGAGGTCCGGCTCTACGTGGCCGAGGCTCGAAGCGCCTCTCCCGGACAGAGAGAGAGAGAGCTGCTGCCCCCTACTGCCACTCAGCCAGACCCACACTCTCACACAGATTCCTTCCCTCCTACGTCTCTTTAAAAATGAACACAATGTGGACGAAAATATTGGGACTAACATATTTTCCAGGGTTTAGGATAGCCCCCTTACATCCAGTGAGGAGCTATCTTAATTCTTCAGCCTGCCAAAACATTGCGGTCAACGTCTTGCTCCTCAACCCCATCCAACACCTTTTAGTATGAACTGGAACGGAAACTGTAAGCCAGGCCTTGTCCCACATAAGTGCCTGATGTCATAAACAGTCTACAGAAGAATGGGCACAAATTCCTACAGAAACACTCCAAAATCTTGTGGAAAGTCTTGCAAAGAGTGGAAGCTGGTATAGCTAGCTGGAAAGGGGTGACCAATTCCGTGTCTTTGTGTCTTTGTAAAGTCTTTGTATTTGACTGCAATGTCATTTAAGTCTCTGTTGTAACAATACTTTTGTCCATATAGTGTCTGTCAAAATAGAGATTTATTTATTATAGCGACCATATTTCAAGCAGTATTCAGAATAATTTCTGGACAATAAAGTGTCACTGGATGAAGATGAGCAATTGTGTACAAATGCCAAATCATAATCGCAAGGAAATATTCATTTTAACATTCTTTTGACATATTGAGAATCGGCTTTCATAAAAATATCCTGTATTCACACAAAATCTGGAAACTCTTTCCACATATGTGGAGAATATAGCATCTGCCCAGTTCCAAGTGTTTACTTATATATCATGTATGTTTGATTTCCTTTGTTGTCAAAGTAGGCTGAACATTTTTTAAACCACACCTTTACTTCCACATATAGGCCTCCGTAAGTGGCTCAAGCCTGTTGACCACATCCGTCACTTCAGAGCTTTAGTACCTTATATTAGACAAAAATGATGCAAAACAAGACAACTGCACTTCAGTTTTACTGGAGATTTTAAACCAACTTGTTTTTAGCTTAAGCTAACTTCTACTTGTTACTGTGGCTGCTTTACCAAAAATAATGGTACTTTATTCCCCACAATCCCTCCCAAAATGAAGTACTTTGTTTTAATCAAAATGTTCATTACCTTCTTTTAACATGCTTTATAAAAAACTATGAAGTACGAAAGAAGAAATACGAAACAGTGCTTTCTTTATTTCGCCGCACTCATCTCAAATGGCCAAATCTTATTTACAAGGCATGCCACATCAATACGAGAACCGACTAAAGGACATCATTAATAACCAATGATCAATAGTCAATAACACATTAGCTCCGAAGGGAATAGAGGGATACTGAAAAAAAAAAAGAATAAGCTTTGCCACTGAAAAGAGATACTCAATGCACTTGTTTCATATTTGTTCCAAAATGAGCAGGTTTTGTCCATTTAGAGGAGTGTTTCTTTTTTTCATTATTAGTCATTGTTCAGATCCTCCGACGTTGAGATCAACCAGAAATTCCATTACGGAAGATTAACGGAATCAGAAAAAGGCTTGAGCTGGGTGTGAAAACAATTTTGCAACACCACTCTAGATTCCAGATGGATAAAAAGCTTCTGAGAGGAAACAAAAAAAAAACAAAACACACACCCATAAAAAGTACTCCAATATCATCAGATTAATAATTAAAGTCCTCTTTTAAGATGGTCATTCATTAAGTTCCACTTCCCTCAAAGGTGGGCCAGATATATATATAAAAAAAACACACCTATGAAGATTAGGATGAAAAACACCGACATTTTTCACTTACCAAAAAAAAAAAAAAAAACAAACAAAAAAAACAAAACCAACAACTCAAAAACCAGAACTAAATGTGAAACAAAATGAGATAAAAAAAACCCCCAAAAAACAAAAAAACCCCACAAAAACAAAATACGGGTACATTTTTTTGTAAATAAACCAGTGGACATTCCTTTCCTAAAAAAGTAATCCTATGAAGAAGGAAAAAAAAGAAAAAAAGAAACAAAACAAGATACAGTTATATTTCATGAAGAGGTCATGTTTTCTCACTTTCAGCACACTTGCGCACACAATTGCACAAGTAAAAGTCTCGCACTCAATTCACACACACACACACACACACACACACACACACACACACACACACACACACACACACACACACACACACACA
>JBBIGB010277349.1:0-13667 GCA_037577075.1 Alestopetersius hilgendorfi
TGTGAATGCCAGATTAAAGAAATGTGTCTTGAGTCTACTTTTAAACTGGCAAACTGTGTCTGAGCCTCGAACACTGATTGGAAGGCTATTCCACAGTTTGGGAGCTAAATATGAAAAAGCCCTACCCCCCTTTGTAGTTTTTGAAATTCTGGGGACTACTAGAAGTCCGGAGTTTTGTGATCTTAAGGAACTTTCCGTGCATATGTGTGAAAGAACCTGTCTAGGACCAAACTCAAAGGTTGTGCCCACATAGAAGTTGCCCAGGAGGAAAGATACATCTGTCAGAATTAGAAAACTTTATTGATCCCTGTGGAAATCGCTTAATTGCACAACTTTCAGAATGCACAAGAAATAGGTCGACAGCTCCTACTGAGCACAGCACAAATCATGGAATTGAGATTGCTGTTGCACTAAATGTAATTCATTTGAGAAATAACAGAAGAAATTGTAATTTTCCGATTTTCATTGCAAATGGGTCACACACTTTTAACTAAATAACTGAAATACCAGGCGTAAGCAGGACACCAATCCAAACAATCAGTCTCCTGCCAGTGCATAGTTTAGTAGCATCAGAGCCACAGAGGACTGACTGGCTGTGATGGCATCATTATGAGAAATGTCTTTTATCCGTAAGTTAAAGGTTACCCCATACTGGTGGGGTTAGGGTGCATTTTACTGCTTTCCTACCAGTCATCTTATGAAATACCTTGCATGCCAGCTCATGATTTAACTTTATTAACTGGTGCTCAGTGTCACTTACTAGGGTATTGCTTTGGCTATGTCTCCTTCAACTAATATAAATCTGCCCTCAGAGTACTCGTTACACGTTTCATCCTTATTAGTCACAAAATATATCAGCATGTGGCATTTCATAGGAACATGATGGTACCTCTGTTGTAAGATGCACTGTTTCTGTTAGCTAATGCAATGAAATCGGCAGTTAGCACACTGACCTGTCCAGTGGTGTTAGCTGACTTCATGTGACATGGAACTTCCCCCTTCCAGCCTTGGTAGTATTGTATGAACTAGTTGGTGGAACTGGACAGAGAAAATTGGTAAAAATGCATTGTGTCAGTATGTCTGACCCATAATTGGGTGGACTGAGAATGACAGAACTGTTGGTATTCATTAACAGAATAAACAGGGACATACTATTTGGACATCGTACTTGGTAAGTCTGTGTCTATGTCATATCTGTCTGTATCTTAGGGATGCTCTAACTGGATAATTGAGCAGAATAGAACATCCTGTTGACAGAAGAACCCAAAAGATGATTTAGAGCACATGTGTGGGACTGGATACATACCTTCACAGATTTTATGCCTTTGATACCAAATGCTTTTAACCCCCCTTTGTGTCCTTGTGCTTGACCTTTTAAGCAGAAATTATCAAATCCTGCACCATACAGCTTAGCAAAGATATCTTATTTCCTTTGATACATTTTCCCTGGAGGAAAATGCTGCAGTATGAAGTGTGCTTGTGCCAGGTCTTGGTATTTTGGTATATATAATGTGTTTCCATTACAGGTGGCTATTAAAAATAACAGTTTCTGCACTTTTACGCCTGGCTTAAACTGCCACTTTGATGTCGCTGTGGCAAAGAGCAGTTGAAAGAAATGTTTCAGACATGTTATCTCCCACCTTCTGTTCATTATTGCTTTTGCTCATTTCTCTGCCTGCACATTCCCTTGCTATGCCTAGTTTACATCATGCTGTGTTTGTACTGCATTCTTGGACACAACACTGGGATTTCCCACATAGTCCGCATATACTTACAAATTCTTTATCATGCAGAGGTTCCATGCTAATCAAAGAAGACAGAGAGAGAGAAAGAAAGAAAGAAAGAAAGAAAGAGGGCGATCAGACAGCAATGTTTTGAAACAATAAATGTCTGTAAGATCAGCAGAGATCTGTGTGTGTGTTTGTGTGTGTGTGTGTGTGTGTGTGCACGTGGGTTTTGAATCATTTCACTTTTTCAGTTACTCTCAGTGATTCGTCGTTTTTGAAGCATGAATGTGATTGCTAAAATAAACCCATTGTACTAATGAAAACATCAAGTCAAGGTCTGCCTTAACAAAATGGAATACATATTGTTTATCATGTGTGGTCATCCATGACGCTGGTGCCATTGCACATCCAGCAGATGTCTGTGACAGAGAGGAAAACCTGTGACCGTGTGATCTTTTTAGCTGTCCTCTCTATCCAATGTAGATCTGTCTGTCAGCGGTAGTACAAGTCCCAAACCAGGCTGTGATGCAACTGCTCAGGTTGCTCAGGGTAAGGGGGCTCCTCTCCTAAATATTTTTTACATTATATTTAAACAAACATGTTGAAACTCCAAAACCATTTGCAAGCATAATGCCACATTCAGTGTTATAACTAATGTTTTCTTGTGGAGACGCATCATCCTGTCCCTGCCAAATCTACGCCTGTGTCAATGGCTCCCAAAACAGTCTTTAGCACCCCCCAGGCGATGAACCCAGTCTCTTTGTTTTCGGAGCTGAAATAAAGAAAAAATGTGAACCATCTGGGCGGCCTCGAGAACTGAGCCAAGAATCACTGATTAAAACAGAGGGAGATACCCTGTAAGGTTACAACTGGAATACATTAAGGAAAAGTAACCTCATTAAACTCATTAAACAAAAGGTTAACTCAGGCAAAGTTATAGTAATTAAAAAACAAGTTTGTTTCAGTTACTACACTGGATTTTGGGAAGCTCCCTGTTCTTGTGTATTTGATCTACTCATCAGAAGCTTTTGTATGAGCTTGAGCACATGCTGTCAGTCAAATGAAAAAGAGATTCATTCTAGAATTAAAGAAAATATTTTAAAATTCTGCCGTTTTGCACAAATACTGTGACAGCATGTATCAGTGTATTACGACTTATCTTTTACATTTGACTTTAAAAAAAGATCCTTTATATATCTTATTTATCAAAATGGTAAATTTAAGGAATGATCAATGATCAGGTTCTTTAATAAACAAAAAATCTTCTTCTGTGGAATCACTCCACAGAACCTTTGAGCACCCTCAAATTTAAGAGCGTGCTTGATTGCAACTGCATGAGAAGAAGGTAGATCACCTGGCCTGGTGTCTAGTTTTGTCAAGGTCTGTGCAATCCAAAACCCAGGGTATTTAGAGACTAGCAGACACAAAGTGGTGTCACTGACTCATTCAAGTCTGTCTACAATTATTCAAACAGGTTATTTCACTTCTAATTAGGGCTGGGCCATTTGGCTTAAAATCAAAATCTCGATTAATTGAAAACTCGATTACGATTAATGATCGATTATTTTATTTATTTAATTTTTTGCCCTCATAGTTCACTGACAAATTGCTCAGTTGTCTCAGTGTTTAAGCTCTCCATGCTCGACATGTCAGCGGAATAATGTAACATAACGAAATGGGGTCATGTGACTCCACACGCGGTAGTGTTTTAAAAAAGTAATCGAAATAATCGACCTGGAAACATTTGATCGATTATAGGTTCTGAATGTCGATTTCGATTACTTTTCGCTTAATTGACCAGCCCTACTTCTAATTTTAATAATGGCTCCTGGTTTACTTTTTAAACTGTTCTGTCTGGCATCTATCAGTGATTGAGGATTTTTTTTCTTCACACTTTCTTTCTGGACTGGAACAGTTAATTATAAGGTGTCACTGGCTGTAATCAACCCTCACAGGCCAAGTCACTGAAATCAGAGACAAATTTGTGGGAACCAGTTCTTTAAACGTGGAAGAATTAATATTAGAAAGTGCAAATTAGATAAAGTATGATTTTCATGCACAGTGTTTTTCCTCTGTGGGAGACGAGAAGGAAAAGTTTGGGATTTGAATGAAATCATGGCTACTTTCTTACAGAAGCTTGGGATTGCATTAAAATCTACAGTTAAGGAGACATCTGTTGACTTTGGCTACGCTTCCCTTATGTATTGCAGTGCCTGGAATAGAGATTCATTAACCTCCGAGCTACTGTGTGATGGCAGAACAGCAAAAACAGTATTCACTAAAAACTTACCACACCCCTGTGTGTGCAAAGGTCATTAAAGAGCGTTCCATTCCAGATGAAGGAAAGCACTGGAAAGCCTCTCATTATGAGCCTCTGTGATTGAGCTAGGGAGAGGGAGGCACGCCCTGGGTGCTGATTGGCTTAGGGCTGGAGGGAGCAGATTCAACCTGAATAAGGAGATTTTTCGGAGTTGGAGGACCGACCACAGAACTGCTCGGGAGGGCTCTGTGTGCAAACCCTTACAGAGCTTCTAACAGGTGCTCACTAGAAGAGACGCAGAGGAGGGACGTTAAAGCAATTGAGAAATATCTTCTGAGCTGAGGCAAGTGAAGGATCTAATTTATGTACTTATGTTTTTTTTTTAACTGCTTGAGGGAAGGTGCCTATTTCAGATAGTAGAATAACCTTTTGGACAGAGAGGCAGTTAGTCTGATAATCAATGAACCACAATAAGATATGAAAGACAGAAAAATATAATTAGGAAAGGAAATTAGGAAATCTGTGGAATATAAAATATGACACATGATGTGCTGCTCTTTTATATAGTGATGTAGCTTGCTTTTTTTGATTATGCCTTTTTTTGCTCAGTTTTGATTAAACACATCTCAGATACTGTGTAAATGTGGAACAGGGCAGAAGTTTTAAAGTTTAAAGTATAAACTAAATCTTAAACTAAAATGTAAATTTGACTGATATCTAATATAAAGGATTTAACCTGATACTGCACTATTAAAATCAGGTTCTGGATATTTTTAGCTAAATTAAAGTTAAATGATGGGACCAACAACAAGATGCTCAGAACTGCCATGGTTAAGCCAATTTGGTTGTTGCTTTATTAGTATCTATAGGGAAACAGAATAACCTGTTAGGTGTGTATGTGATTGCCAGAAGTGTCCTTTTTGTGAAATATGCTTAGAGTAATAGTGTAAAACTAAGAATGCATGCAAAATGCAAGAGTCATCTTTTTTAGTCCTGCATGCCACAGTGGACAGCCTGACAGCGTGCTCCACATTACATAAGCAAAATCTTTCAACAGTACATATGTTCGAACACATGCAAAATCATTGTCTCTCAGTCTTCCTGAGTGATGTAATTAGCGCATGTTGAAGAAGGCTTACCTTCTCCATAAATCAATTACCTTGCCGGTCTGGACCACACTCCAGGTCATAGTCGATTCTATATCCTCTGGTTCTGACAGCATAAAGAGAAATGCTATTGTCGCAGTTACTAAGCACCAGCTAGCTCTGAATGGGTGGATTATAGAATGCCAAGGAGGTGCTCAGATCATCTTTAGGCTGCTGTAACCTTATCCAGGCTGCTGTGGTTTGGGTCCTCAGTGCTGCATATTAGCAAATGGGACAGCCTGCAACCCAAAATTGAGCCTAATTGCTTTCGGCTCCCAACACTTGAAGAACAAAGAAGAAATCAGTTTGGTGTGTTTGTGGCTGCTTTTACAGATAGCCTGGGAGGTCTGTCCCCCGTTTTACTAAGACATTCATCTGTTCAAAGTGTTTCCTAAACTTTACTTCAAACACAGAAGAACAGATCGTCTTTGTGTGCCGTTTAATCTGTCTCTGGAGACAAGATGCAGTCTAGACCTTTTCCTCCTCCATTTAGTCTATCCCTTCTTCTCTGCAAATGAGACTGATCATAGTTGCTTGAGCATCCCCCATTACAGTGTGCAAAAATGCATCTGCCGTTCAGTTTTCCCCTGAAAGGTTTGCACAGTTTTCCACCAAAATGTAACTTGGCATTGTTAGTTTTGCACTGGATGTAAAGGCTGTGATGAAAGCTTATATACTTGAGCTGTTAATGTGTGACATGCCATAATCAGAATGACTGATTAATCAGATGCTGTTATTAAAAATGATCAGCTGCATAGCCAAAAGGCAGCCATCATAAAAACAGAATTTTACATTAGGTAGAAAAACCCCATAAACAAGTTTATTTAAGATTACTATTTGAAGCAAGTGTGATGATCATAGCATACATTGCTAATTGGTGGGGTGTACGCTTCTACTATGTTTTAATCTCATTAGACACATAGATCCAGTGCAGAATCTGGAGAAGCAAATGTCACACACCAAACATGTATAAACAATGACATTTAGAGTAAATGGAACATTTGTTAAAATTGACTTAATGTAAAATAAGAGAAAAGAACTACAGCACACCCATCCCTTATTGAACTTGTTTGAAAAACCATAGATTAATCATGTGTTTAAGTACAGTTTATGGCCATTTCATTGTCTGTGTCTGTCCACTGACCTCAGGCTGGGAATTAAACTCATGCCAGATTGAATTTCAGGGCTTTGTACCTTGCAGCTTGTTGACATTTCCTCAGGGAGTGGAGCAGAATAAGGAGGCATCATTTTGTCTGAACATGTGAAGCTCAGGGTTAATTACTCTGGGATGGAATGCTCGCCATGTACTCTGTGCTTACCCACATGACAGCAAATTACCATTAACGCCCCTCTTCTATGAGAAAAACAATGCAGAGAGTTATCACATATATTTGCATCACCATCAACATGAAAGCTGGTAAATTCATTGCAATTTTAGACCCGATAACAATATTAGTCTGGCAATATTGATGTCACAGAAGGCTGCAATATGCAAATGAGCCTCTAAACAAGTACAAGGTTTTTGTCAGGGTGACCAATCGCGGCTCCAGGTGAGTGTTACTGGCTGTTTTAACGGAACAAGGTATTCCAATAAAACAATAAAATAAAATCGAAAAAGAATCGGCAAGGAGCTTTTAAAGGGGCCACATTTTTCATTGTGTACCACAAATATTATTCATAATTCTTAAATGACTATCTTCCATTTTCCATTGTGAATTTTTATGTTTTTACATACTTTTTCTGCATAAGAAAAAAAAATGTGGCTACTGTAAAGTCAAAAGTCACAGAGATCTCTCATACAACATCCACTCAAATTTCTGTAGCAAACAGCATAGACATAGCATAGCTGAAAGCAGCTGGAGCTTGAGTAAGGTCATCAAACACATGGAACTGCAGCAAGAAGCAGTAGCTCTAGGTAGTAAGATAAATACTTCTCTAGAAAATAAACATGTATTGACATCTTTTAATGTTCTTGACATTTTGGGGAGATTGGAGCCAGCAAAACATCTTCATGGTATATAAGAGGTAGTTTGCTGGCCAGCATATGCTTTTACATTATTCATTAAATTTGTGCATCCCCACACACTGCCGTAAGATTCTGAATCTAATAAAGGCCCATAGACATGGTTTCAGACACTTCAGTACTGAAATAATATATCTATAAATGTAAGTATATTATTGTATATCACTATTGACAGCATATTATATTACTTGTGAGCTACATTAAAAGCAAGCCTTAGAAACCAAAACATGTCTGAATATGAAGACACCAAATGTGGGGAAGGGGAAAATCATGTACAGCTGTCTTTTAACTCAACTAAATAAAGTCTCACAAAAAGCCTCAGTCTTTCTTTCATGTGGGAGGGACTGCCATGTTTATGAAAAACGAAGGAAAGAAGGAAGAGGAATAAGAAGAAAATACCAGCTGCTAGTAATGTTTTCTATTTATCTAAGCAATGCTGGTGGCATGAGCTCCAGATCATATACACTCCTGTTCACATTTCCCACTCTGTCCATGGGGAATGTTAAAGGCTGTTTTCATTTTTGAGAATTCATACCATTCCATATCTGTTTCTTCACTCTTTGATGCACATTTCTCAATGTTTTTTTGGGCTCTGGCAAAACAGCTGGTTAATGATGGGAAGAATTAATTCTCCAATGAAGTAGGCTGCAATTACACCAGGCAACAAAAATTTGTTTCATTACATTTTATAGTATTTTACAATATAGTACAATCTCGGCTCGCTGATATTGGTGGTAACATTTATTTTTATGTAGCTTCATTCATTTTTAGAAAAAACTAAACTCCGCGGCTCAGCTGATGGTCTTTTGTTCTTCTTATAACATGCACAACATTAATATGTTGCTTGTTTGTAAAATATAATAAAAAATATACATACAATTGAATTTATCTCTAGAACCATTGAAGGTAGGAAAAACTGATTGCAATGAAACAGACCTTTCATAAAAATGTGTTACCCAGTTTTATTAACTGTGCAATAGAAACACCAAGGAACGAGGGCCTGAAACAAACTCAGAACTGTAAAAAAAAAAAGCGGGAAACATACAACCCAGCATAATATGACGTTTGACCCACAACTAAACATTGAAACAAAAATACGTTTAACAAAACCCCACAACCAATAACAAAACACACACCCTTAAAACAAAACACACCCAGCTGTGACTCATAACCTAGTCTCGCGTAGCCAGACCTTCAGACTGACGGCTGAAGGTCTGGAACTCATAGAAGCTTTTTTTGGCTAAGGCCCATAAGGCCGTTTGACCGATATGTCAAACAACCAATCACAGTTCATTTCGTTCAGCGTCACATTTCGGGGCGTGGAAATGTCCCTACATCTACAGACCCATAGACATATATATATGTCTATGTACAGACCGGCGTGCAACGTCAGTGAGCATAGAAAATCAAAGAAGGAGAAGAAAACCAGCAGTAAGTCATTGATCTGTTCGTGCACGTATAACAACAATGGCGTCTGCATTACCACATCTGATCAAAACACAGAGTAAATCAGTAGGATCACACGTCTGCACTTTGTTTCCCGGCAGACCGAAAATAAACGTGACACTCGCGCCCCCCGGAAATCTGATCAAATTCAACCAATCAGATGATGACTTCGAGATTCCTGAAGTGATTCCACTTAAGTGTGCCATATGCAGCAGACGTTCAGCCAACGGTTCGTGGGCGTGGCGTCTGAGGCTGAGACTACTCATAACCTAGAAAACATCACCCACTTCATAATAGAAGTCTTCAACTTAAACGTAATCATTTGGCGGCCTCTGGTGGACATGACACCAGGCAAAAGAGTTAGTTAATGTCTGATAAGACATAAAACAAATTGTTAACAGTTTGGCACTCATCATAATGCAACATATAAAGCGTTGCTTGTGTAGTATGTATAACATAAAGGTCCCTCCAAAAAAGAGACCAACCGAACAAGGTAAGGGCAAGGTAACCCATTAAGAGCTCTTCTTAACCAAAAGTTATTTTGTGTTTTTTTACAGGCCATGCTCACCAGACTAGGTTGGCTCCTACTGGGAATGTTGTTTGCAATCTCCCAGGTCACACTGGCACAAGAGTCTCAGAAAGGAGTAACATTTAGCCATGTGTTCAAGATTGACTCAGATTGTAAGCAAGGTTCACAGGTACAGTAATTTCTTGGACTTTATGAACAATAACTATTAATTGTGTTATTAAATAGATACATTAAGAATTGACATTATCTAAGCTAAGCAACATATTAGCTTGGATCGATATTTATGAAACAAAATTTATTTAACTCAATATTTGTAAAAATAGGGAAATTTGATAGCAAAATCGGCTAACATTCCAATGTCCATTTGTAGGCTGTTCTGCTGTCCCAGGATCAAGCTTCAGTAGCTCAGGTAATGACAGTGGATGGAGAGAATGACATTGTCTTCAAGCACAACATCAAGCTAACGTCAGGTGGCTGTGGCTGTGCCGACTCTGAGGAGTTCAAGGCCCTACTGTACCGTGTCAACGGGTTGGAGGAGGAAGTGACTTACTTGAAGAACCAGTGTTCTCAAAGTTGCTGCAAAGGAGGCTCAGGTATTAGCACTTATGTTAAGAGTAGTAGTGTTTTTGGTGGCCTGTTTTAATTTTAGTTTTAGTCTAGTCTTTGCGTCAAGCTGTCATTTTTAGTTTTTATTAGTCTTAGTCACGTCTATACTCTTTTTAGTCTAGTCAAGTTCAGTCAAGTAAAAAAAACATTATTTTACTCAGAATTATCCATGACTATTTTCACTTAGTTTTAGTCAATTACTTTGTATTTTAATCTCCATTTTTAGTAATGCAATTCTATTTAACCCAGTCAATATAGTATAAGTACCTACTAGAATAGATAAAATTTCTTTTAGTCAAACCTATTTCAAAATTCAAACAAGGTTAACTTATTATTATATTATTATTACCTTACGGGATCAAGAATACTGTACATCCATTCCAGACACGAAAGAATTTGCGGCATTTATTTTGCCAACCAACCACGTTAGAACTTAGAAGTACATAAATATAAATTTAAATAAAAGAAATAAGTAAAATTAATTCAAATCACTAAAAATAAAGTGAATAAAGTAAAAGTGTGTGAGACTATTGCCATAAAACCCACATTTGTAAAACTGCTAAAAGTCTTCACTTTCAGTGTGTTGGCCTGAACTTACCTGAATTTTTTTTTTTAAGTTCCTGACCAAATATAGTCTACACAGCCAAATCAGAACAATTTAGCTTTTTGCATGGATAAGGGAAAGGCTGCTTATCAAAATGCTGTGTGTGTGTGAGAAAGTGACTTTCTTTGTGTGTGTGTGTGTGTGTGTGTGTGTGTGTGTGTGTGTGTGTGTGTGTGTGTTCTCTCTACCTGGCATTATATTGGCCTTGTGTCCCAAAACTTTTGCTCATTCTAGACAGATTTATTCACAGTGCCTCTCAATAGACGTATTGGGATGCAACGCCATTCAACTCTAAGGTCATTGTCCCAATACTTTTTTCTCTCGTCCCTGTCGTACAGGAAATAATGTCTCATATTTTTTTAGTCAACGAACATGAAGAGACATTTTAGCGTAGTTTAAATTTGTAAACCACATTTAGTCTCGTTCTTATTCGTCAACAATATTACTTGATATACAGTAAACCCCCAATTTTACGCGGATCGGGACTCGCGGAAATATTCAAAACAACGCGAAACCTGCAATTTTTTTTTTTGCTTTTTTCGTGCCAAATATGTTTTTTTTTTTTTAACTCATTTTAGTTCTTCTGGCTCCCCGTGCATGGCCATAGGGCTCTCTCTCTCTCTCTCTCTCCCTGTCGCTTTCTCTTACTCCCTCTCTGTATCTCTCTCTCTCCAGTGGGCTCTCTGTATATTTGTCTCTCACATTTTCAAAAGGGTAATGCATTAAACGATTTAAAATGAAATTGAAGTGTTCTGGGAGCACATCTGTGGTCATATTTAGGGTTTACACTCTAAAAATAGGCATTTTAAGGCATTTTTTGACCAAAACACAAGGCGGTTTTTCATTATATGCAGCTGCTCGTGTAACGTAACACACTCAAATAACGGGGGCTTACTATATTTCGTTTCGTTGTTGTCACATGACGAGCATTTACGTTGCGTCTCGTCTCGTTTTAGTCACGTGATAAATGTTCGTTGAGGACGACATAATTTGCATTGACGAAAGCAACACTAGTTAAGAGCATGCGACATTTAAAGGTAAGATCCCTCCTGAGTAGATTTGCGTGTTCTCTTTTGGTGTACCTTGATGAGCCACAAATCAACAACAGGTTTTGGTAGCAAGTAGCATTATGACCTAATCTAGCATTCCCCAGCTCTGACTCCCATGCACTGCATTGATCCATGTTTTTCCTACTCTTGCTAAAGGATTAATTAGCTAATGCTAATTTAATGCTAGGTAATGCTAATTGAAGCTGGTTTATACAGTGTCTTGTTTCTCCTCCTCTCCTATGATCAACTTGCCTTTTCCAGGTGTAGACACCAGCTGCAGTGGACACGGGACATACCAGCCAGACTCCTGCAGCTGTAAATGTGACCCAAACTGGGAAGGTCCAGACTGCGCAGTCTCCTCCTGCCCGGATGATTGTAATGATAACGGATACTGTGTGGATGGACGCTGTGTCTGCCATGCTGGCTACACTGGACATGACTGCAGCCTGCTCTTGTGCCCTGACAACTGCAATGACAAGGGCCAGTGTGTAGACGGCAAGTGTGTGTGCTTCCAGGGCTTCTCTGGAGATGACTGCAGCATCCTGTCATGTTCAGATGAATGCAAAGACAATGGCCAATGTGTCGATGGACGGTGTGTCTGTAATGAGGGATTTTTTGGAGACGACTGCTCTATGGGTAAGTTTCAATATTTTTCATTTCTCATAAATATGATATTTTAGGATATTCATTTTGAGCATGTAGCAACCCCCCCCAAATTATAACATGTCCATCCAGGCCATAATGTATTTCTGAAACACAGTGTGATGGAGGGTCTTAGACTCCCTACTCCCCAAGTCTATCACGAGTTCCCCCAGACCTGTGGCAAAATCTGCTGTGCCTTGGGTTCTGTTCGGTTCATCTGTCACATTCTGTCATGTTTCATTCAAGCAGGAGGCACAGAAGGCTTCCATTCTCTTGTTTAATTTATTCAAAACCATGAAAACAAAACAAGGCACAAGGGCTTACCAAAACAGAACTGAAGATCACAACACAACAGAAGCATATATGAATAGTGAACCAAAAACCAAAGTGTGCTATTCATAACCAAAACTAAACAACTGAGGTAAATAAGTCCTCATTCCTGGCCAGCCGAGGCACAGGGATGAGGCCACACCCAATGTCAAAACAAGAGTCTTAAACAAACACTTAAATAACAGTGGCCTCTAATGGCCACTGACTAGGGCCCTCCTACTTCTAAAGCCATTATTTAATGATATTTAAGCAATGCTTTTCAGACATGTATGTGTCCAGACACAGGGATGTGCTGCAAACACATAGAATACAATTGGTTATTTAATGTAAAAAAACCCAAATAAATTATCATGTCTCGGCCAGTGGCTGGTATAGCTATTGTTATAATCTTTTAGCTGGGACTGTTATTTTGAAAAGATCAGTGTTTGCGTCTGGAACCACTTTTGTCAGCTGTTGGGTGTTTTTGTACTTATTTAAGTTCCAAGAGTTTTGTAATGACTGTCGGTCAACCATCACATACCATCACAATCACTCACGAAGCCTCACTCTGCCTGTTTATGTTTTAGGTCCTAGTGCCTTTTTGTGTTTGTACATTGGAGTCCATACAAACAGATAAATAAACACAAATGAATAAATATAAACATTTTATCAATCAATCTATTGTGGCGGCGGTCGGAGGAAGGCGACACACACACACCGTGGAACTCTTTTTCTGGTCTTTATTAGATCAAGTTGCACAATCACAGACACACATTTCCCCCACAGCCACGGGGGCACTAAGCCCCCGTGCTGGCTAGCTTTTTCCCAGTCTCTCTCAGTCCAGACCCTCTAACTCCAGAACTCCAACTCCCCCACTAACTGACATCGCCCTTTCCTCTTATACCCTCCCCAGAAAGTGCGCCAGTTGCTATGGCGACGCACATGTGTGGCGCATCACCTCCCCCCAAATATCACGTACGCCATGCACCCCAGTTAACCCCTAAACAGCCCGCCAAAACCCACATTAACCCTCAACAGTCCCTGGGGGCTCCCCCGTGTTCGTCACACTATATTTATAATGCAAATAATGCAAAAATTATGTTTGAACCAATTAGCACAACTGGGTATTTAAAAACACATAAGGTTGTTCGGCTGAACCGTTTACAGAAAGTGGATGACTGTCTGTTTCCTTGGTTGATGTGCTCACACACACAAAACACACACACAAACACCTATATATACACATGCAGCGGAGGAACACAGGCATCCAACACTGAGCAACTTTTATTAAAGTTCTCTGTAACATTAACAGTCAACATGACAATTA
>JBBIGB010277878.1:0-13664 GCA_037577075.1 Alestopetersius hilgendorfi
GGCATAGATATAATGATCAGTGTCAGTCAGCTCCCACTGTTTCTTCAAAAACACTCAGCATATGATTATTATATGATTATACCAACTATCATGCGGTTCAGAACTAGCTTCATCACAAACACTGTACCTGCAGGAAAAACTAAACACAGATTTGAAATCAGCATGAAAAACACTAGAGAACCCACATAAACTCATCTCTGATGATTCTGACCTGTTACCCTGTGTTATCTTTTCATAGCCCAACTTTGGTTCAATTATGGCTTCTCTGAAGTAGTTTCAAAAGTCTCCATAAAAGTTCAATCAGATAAAAGTGTAGCTTTTGGTAGTGCTTTTTACAATAATAGTACAATAAGACAATAATAGTGCTTTTTGATTAATTAGGTTGTAGACCTTAATAAGCAGTTATAAAAACATTATACATTGTCATACATTGATGCAGGCCTGGTGTTTTAATGGTAGCAGCATGTTAATAAACAGTTTAACAGAGACGAGATAAACTCAGCAACAAGCCAGATCTGAGATCTTTCAAACTGAGACCCTGCAACTGTTAACTTGTTTATAACTGCTTATTAATGCTTTATTAACTGTCTGCAACTGTATTATGAATCATTTACAAAACAGAAGTCTTACTATTAAGAGTTAACCAGCATTTTTCTAAACTTTTCTTGTTATTTGTTTTTGTTTGTGGAAACATTGTGTCTTTGGGAATTTCAGTACTATTTGGAGAGAAGCAGCCCTATATCGCTATAATTCCTCCTCTTGACTTCAATGTGGCTATAATGTTCTTTGGATGATTGCAATGCAGTTTATTGTTCTCTGCTCAGGTCATAATGCAACTCTTTTGTCACTGTTAGCTTCTCTTTTACCTTCCTTATCATTAGTCTGAAAGAAATCATGCATGGCACACCTGTTTGGGGTTGATTAGTTGTTCTTTAAACGTTCCACTTGTGTTTTATACAACCATGGTACGAACAGGAATGTTCGCTAGATCTCTGCACCTTTTGCCTTTTAACGCTCATTCAGCTGCACCATGACTGCTATTTAATGTGTGAACCCTCTTAACCAATGACAAAATTCTTTATAGTGACCCCAGATTCAATTTGCATAAGAACATGGTTTTAGTATGAATGATAATCAGATTTTACTTTTATTCTTATAGTGTTTCAATACGTGTTTAGCCTCACCATAAGCTTAAAGAAGATATAAAGCTCGTTCTAAATGTAAAGAGATAAATTGTTAAAGAGCCTTTCCTCATGGGACAGTTATTTACACAGTTATTTGATTTGATGTCTGTCTCAATAATTAATTTATAAAATCAACTGTCCTGTTCGCTACCAGTGATCAGAAAATCCAGGACAGGAATGCTTGTGATACTTCAGTGTGGGAGCACAGACTGCGCCCAACTATGCACACACAAACACACAAAGAAGACGGGGCAGCAGCACAGCTCAGTTCCCATGAATATCATGTAGGAAAGAGTTAGGGTGAGGGTGAGAGAGAGAGAGGGAGAGGGAGAGAAAGGGGGAGAGAGAGTCAAGGCCTCATGTGGGAAAAGGCTGGCGAATGCCAGAGAACCCAAACTAAACAGCCCAGCCAGAAGCCAAAAATACACACTCAGCTGTGACACACACACATCTGAGAGGAACAGGTTTTTTCTCCAACAGTCTCTCCCAACTTTCTGTGTTAATCTTCTCTCTCTTTCTTTAATGTCATCTGTACTTTTAGATACGGAATGGCATGTTGTAACATATGTAATATTTATATAAACATTTAAATACACACACCTGTATCTGCCGCTTTTTTACTATATACGCACACACATACCAGAGATGACACACACATCTCTGACAACCACATTTTAATATATAAAAGTGCATGTGTGTGTGTGTGTGTGTGTGTGTGTGTTAATAATACATATAAATAAGACAGATGCCAATCTGGGATTTTGTCCCAAGGGAGCCTAGTTTTCTCTTGTTTTCAATTTTGTCCTGAAACAGTACCAAGACAAACAAACACACACAAACAGCCAGTGGCACAATTCTGCGCTACCGTACCGAGAGACTGAAAGAGATTATTATAATCAACACTCACATACACACACCCGGCTAAATAGGACAGTGGGTCCTCTTTAAGAAGGGTTTAGCTGAATTAATGGACATCTGGAAGATGCCTGAGATTCTACGGACAAGAAGAAAGATGCACATGGTGAAGTATGCCAGAGACTCTCAAGGGCACACACACACCGGAGAAAGAGTGTGCCTCAGCCCATTGAAATCTGACCACTAATCCTTCTTTTTGTTTTGGTTGTCAAGGGAGATGAGGTATTTTGATGAGGAAGAGACCACTTGAATACAGACAGTCTGTTTCTCTCTCCACTTATACTCTCTTTCTGTCCTGCCTGGTAAACAGGCTGTACGTTTAGAGGGGAAAAAAAGTCATTTACATATGTAGATGAGACAAAACCTGAACATTGTTGGGATGAAAAAGATTTATGTAAATCCATTTATTGATTGAAGTGGCTTGGAAGTTCTAATCCCATTACCAAGTGTATAAAGTGGCGTGACTTTTGTCTGAATAATAAACTGACAAGGTGGTCCGCTGCAGATGTAATATTTAGTTGAATTTTGCTTGAGACATTAATATTCGTTCACATGAGGCCTTTGTGTTGATGAGGAAACGACATATTTCCGCAGTTCAGTCATTCACCAAGAAGATAAGAATTCCTTCCTCACTGTCCGTCTATCTTCCTCTGGTACACGCGGATGAGGGTGAGACTCAGAAAGACTCTGCTGGGTCCTGAACCGGTCCAGCAAGCCACGAGTGTGTGTGTGTGTGTGTGTGTGTGTTTATTAAGCTCTTTACCGTCAACTCAGCGAGTCCTGAGGGAAAACGGTAGTGAGTTACTCATGTGGTGGAGAGAAAAAGGGAGGAAAGAAGGAGGTCTGGATTGTTCTGGTGAAATCGCTGATCACTGCTGCTTACTCATCATGCTGCAGAACTCATTAGTGGAGTGTGTGTGTGTGTGTGTGTGTGTGTGTGTGTATACTTACTGTACGTTCTGGTAAACCTCCACTGAACTGTTCAGACCCTCCAGTTGTTCCATAAGGAGCTGCAGGTTGGAGTTCACATAACTCAACTCCAGCACGACCATATCTCTTACTTTACTGTTTGAGGTGGCCCTGAGAGAGAGAGAGCGAGAGAGAGAGAGAGAGAGAGAGAGAGAGCGAGAGAGAGAGAGAGCGAGAGAGAGAGCGAGAGAGAGCAAGAGAGAGAAAGAGAGAGAGACAAAGAAAGAAAGAGAAAAAGAGAGAAGGAGAGAGAGGGAGAGAAAGAGAGAGCAAAAGAGAGAGAAAGGTTTTCTTTCATTGTATTTTAAATATGCATGTCTTGTTATAATAACATGCCAATACAAAAACATTAATAAATGCCATGATGTAGAATTACCATTTTTACGTTGCTACACACACAGACACAATAACAGCAAAGAAAGTAATGTCAATCGTGAGCGAAACCCTCAGTCCTTTTTCAAGCATCAACCTTTTCCTGGTGGTTAGGGAGTTGTCCTGTGATCAAAAGGCAAGTGGGTTCAAACCCCAGGACTACTAAGGGCACCACTGAGGCACATTTCAGTAAGGTACCATCCCCACACAGTGCTCCCCGGATGCTGTGTTCCTGCCTGCCCGCTGCTTCACTTGGTGAATGTGTTAAATACAGAGAAAGAACTTCACTCTGAGTGCTGTGGGGTGTTTAGGTATGACAAATGGACACTTTAGACATTTGACAGAACAGTCCAGCCCACACTTGTGCATGCCAAATGTCCAGCAGGTTCTTTAAAGAAAGAGCAGCTCAGCTATTTAAATCACACACACACAGACAGACACACACACCTGTCTTACACACTTGCAGCCCAGTATTTTCTCAGACCGTGAGAAAAATTGATGGTCTTATCTGAACAGTTACGTCTTTCAGTGCCGTTCATACAATTTCAATAGACCCTCCCACAACGCCATCTAAGCATGTTTCTCAGACTCTAGTCACAATTCAGCTGCTAAAATCAGCAACAAACCACGCAGTGAAAAACAATTCCAGACTGTTTTGGCTGACGCTGTTGATTTCAAATCCTGACTAGCCAGAAGCAGAGAAAGGATATTTTTAGCTATGGGAAAAATCTACCTGTAAACAAATTTTCTGGAGTTTGATCTAATATCAAACAGAATTACATTCTACCAGGCACACAAATACTGCACTGGATTCACATCACTTAATTGGAATGAGTGCACTATTACTATAAAACATTGCTTTAATAGTGTTAGATAAAATAAGCTACTAAAATTATAACCAACTACTTTCAACGACAAAAGCGTGCCTTTAAGGGGACACTTTACTTTAGTATGGCAAAGTGGCCCCTTATACACATGCGTGAACACACCGCAGCACACAGTGTGAAATTCTTTAACCCATTCACCAATGCGGGGGTCCCAGGGAGCAAAGAGAGGGGACGATACTCAAAGGAAGCTCAGTGATGACACTAGAAGTGTTGGGATTTGAACTCACAACCTTCTGATTGCAGGGGCAACTCCCTAAGCGCTAGGCCACAAGCTGCCCCAGTTAAGTACTGTGTAACTGACACATGACTGACCAAGCAAGTGCGGCACATATAAAACAGTATGGTCAACTCTGAAATGTCATCGGCAATCAATAGCAACCCAGCAGCCCAGAAGAGCGACCTTTTATCTGAGCGGATGTCCGATTGTTCCTATGTAAACAAGACAATGAGGGCATTCATCAGCGCTTCTCTCACAGCGCCCATCTTCAGGTCCAGGTCATGGTGGCCTGGTATTCTAGATAAGCTCTTTGTCCTTGTTGAGAACCAATTCACATCTCACGGACAAACACTGACCTGTATGTGGCCTACAGGTCAAATAACAAACCAAAAATAAAAAATCCTGAGGGTTGTTTATCAGTTCCAGTCCTGATGGGTCTGTAGTAAAGGGTTTTTTTTTTTTTAAAGATGGAGTAGTTTTGTGTCTGTGTTACTAATTTTAGCATATAGAAAAAAAATATATACACCAAGTTAGAATAAGCGACAATATAAAAATATTGAAACCATTCTAAACGATAGCATCACATTTATAAAAATGTAGGGGGGAAAATGGATAGTTTGTTTTAAAGCAATGCTTATAAATACAAACTTTTATTAAACATGAAAAAATACACTATATAAGAAAAAAATAATAGAATAAATAATAGCTAATGGATTAAATTGGTTATTCATTATTATTATGAGGTTAACACATACTATATACTGAGTGCTTTTGTTAACAGAGGTGTATAGAGTGACTTAAACTCATATTAAAGTCAAAATTGGGGCTACTTCTGTAAATTAATTACTCAAGTAGAATTAAAAGTAGCCTAGCAATCACAACTTGAGCAGAGTTCTGAAAGCAGTATTGACTATTTACAGAACTGGAGTAGAACCAGTAAACCAGTGTATTGGACAACATTGTTTTTCATTAAAAATAAGGGAAAACTCTATAATTATCTTTGTTTTATGATGCATGCAGTCGCTTTATATTACAGTGGGATGGAAGACACCCATGATATACTCAGAAAAAATGTATTGTGATACAATTTACACAGTTCTAAGGTAAACACTGTTAAAAGTAGGGAGCGACTGAGTACAATAGCTGCTGTGAGCTGAAACCAAGGACATAGAAAGAATGTGGACAAGCCCAGGACACATGACTACAGGCCATATACACAGAAAAAGAGCGAGAGACTAAAAGAGCATGATTGCGGCAGACTATTGTTGCCGCTGTATAAAATTTCATACCTGTCTCAGTATTTCCATGTTTGCACAACAAGTGGAACATTCCAGTTTCAAAAGGGCCAAAAGACCCCATTCATCTTTTGAGTGCACACACTTCTATATACCCTCACTGTCTGGACAAAGCACGTTTATTTTGAAGTTATTGTAGTAATATTTTGCAATATGACATTTTGCCCCAATCACTTTAGGTGAACAAAAGTATTGGGACGCGTGACCATTACAGAAGAAGGGACTTTAATGACACTGGATTCAAATACATAGACTAATATGGAGCTACAAATGAAAAACGCATGATGAGGAGTTATGATATGTATGAATGCATGATGTGTACGATGACTATGTGCAGCAAATTCAAATTCACAAAACATTCTACACACAAACCTGGAACTGACAATAAAACTTACCCTGAAAACAGAATGGCACTTGGTCAAATGTGACAAATGTGGTTTTTTAATAGAATGGGAACAGTGCAATTTTATTTATTTTGGAACATAATTTACAATATAATCCTTTACCAATTAAAGGAGACTCCACTTCAATAGAGTAGCTTGCACTTCAACTCAAACCTTATAGACTGCAGACTAAACAAAGTCACACTTGTCTTTGAAACTGCTGTTGACGGGACTTCCAAGTGGCACACCTGTCTAAGCAACTGGCCCAAAAATCAAGAGTTCCCAAGGAATTAGTACTGACTATGTACTGACTATGATCGCTTCTGTTCTTTTCCATTTATAAGAAGGGATACACATAGTTGCTTTGTTCACTTCATATAAGTTAATCAACTTACAATGTTAAAACAATGCTACTTTCATATCATTTTCATGGCTTATAATATAATTTATACAAAAACACTCAGTTCTTTAGTCAGTGGTCAGAAACACTCCTCCTGATGAGTTTAATTTCAACCAGTCTCTAAAGTGCACCCTCCCCATTCTGACCCTCCTGAATCTGATCCAGCCTATCAGAGAAGTCTAAAATAGCAGGTGTGGCAAATTTAGCTTGGAACTAGACTCTGCAGGAAGATACATCCTCTGTTCTAGAACTACTGTTATAGAGTACATGAGGGAAATGGTGAATGTGTGAATGGATGTAGGGGGTAGAGGACCCCAACAAAGCCCAGCATACCCACCTGTCCACACACCATAACATCACCGCTTGCACTATATTTTGAAAAATACATCAGATTACCCAATAACGTGGTGCAGGTACAGACTTACTTGAACTATATTTGACTGAAAACTGAAAAATGATGTGAATGCCTTGAGATACACTATATGGACAAAAGTATTGAGACACCTGACCATTCCACCAACAGGGACTTTAACAACATTGCATTCAAATCTTTCAAACTTTAATATGCATGTGCAGCTACTTTTGGAGTTTGTTGAAATTGGTGATGTCAGAGCTCTGTGCAAACCGCAAAAAGTTCTTCCACACTGAACTCATCCAGCCATGTCTTTATGGAGCTCCCTGGAACAGAACAGGTTCTTCCTCAAATGGAGTCCACAAAGTTGGAAGCATGGTGTTGTCCAGAATGTCTTGGTCTGCTGAAGCATCAAGATTGTCCTTCACTGGAATTAAGTGGCCCAAACCCTAAAACCAGGCATGTCCCAATACTTTTGTTCATATTGTGTAGCTTTCATTGCTTTAAAGGCTCACAGACCAGGGGTACCCAGCTACAAATTTAGAGGACTGGTGCCCTGCACAGGCTGAGAAGGGGAAACTCCAAACAATATTGGACTATTGGCATGATCAGTATTGTAAAGACGGTAAATAACAAATGATAGATTTTACAGTCTTTTACAACCACGTTAACTGGAGAGCGAATTCGCTGAAAATGTCTGATTAACAGGCAAACCACCTTATCCTTTATCAGGAGCTTAGGCTTGTCTTGCCCTAGGCTTGTGTGTATGTGCATGTTGTCCTGCATGTGTGCACGTAGTGCTCTGAGGCTTAAACCTTCTTTACAATCTGTAACAAGTTTGACCTGCAGACCTGTAGACCTTCCATGTCAGAGATCAAGTGCTAAACTGAAGTATCGCCCCAGGAGTCACTTCACCCATAAACCATCTGTAACTCCTTCCTTTGATGTGTGTGTGTGTGTGTGTGTGTGTGTGTATGTATGCGTGTGTGTGCGCATTTAAACGAGTGCCTTGTCTTTCACGCAGGCATGTCCTTGATGCTGGTGCTCGAAAAGAACAGCAACAATAATCATTCATGTGAGAGTTTTACATTCATTTTTGCTTCCTCCAATCAGACAGCTGTTAAGTTTTGCCTCAGATTATGGCAGGTGTACTTTCCTGAACATCCACATATCTGAGCTGGATTAATTTTACTATTCTGTAATGTAATGCCTAAAGCATCTACCAGAATGGGTCATAGCATGGATGTGCATGTCAGAGTTCCAGTGATACTCAACAACAAAAACACAGAATATGTTCATGAATATGCTAACATTAGCATTAAGTGGCTTGAAATTAAGGTTCAAAGTTGTTTTTCCAAGTATATAATTTTACAAAGCGGTTAGTTAATTTTTTAATTAAGTGTTTAGATAAGTTAGTTCAGTTTTAATTCTGGCATTCAGCCGTGCTAAGGTAACAGAACAGTAGACAAGCTTTACTCAAAGACATCACCAACCATCCAGACTTTACACTTCGAATAATTGTTTTTGTTTTTTGCCAAAATGCTTCCTAACGTTTGTTGGACTTATTTCTTTGGAAACTCTGCCTTTAACGAAATGAAAGGATAAAGAATTTAAGAATTAAGGATATATTTTACTGTTCTGTAATGTAATGCCTAAAGGACCTGCGGGGCCAAACTGGATGTCAGAGTTCCAGTGATACTCAACAACAAAAACAGAGAAAATGGTTATAAATATTACCTTCACATGAATAGAACCACATTAATATTAGGTGGCTTGGATTTAAGGTTCAAGTTTCATTCATATTAACACAGTTTTTCTCAACTAGTTCACAAGATTTACTCAAAGACATCTCCATCAGTCCTGAAATAATGCAATGACGAGTCTTTCTGTCAATATAATAATGTTTGTTCTTGTTGCAGGAGACACTATGGATGTGTCTGAATACGGTTATATTTATTTGGTGATAGACGAGAAGAATGTCATGAGTTGAATTGCTGTGGCTGAACCTAGACTTTTAGGAAACTCTACATTTATCTAATTACAGAAGGTTATTATCTCAGTAGTAAAAACGGTGGATATTGCAGATTTGCCTGACTTAAAATAAGTTTTTGGATTGCTTCTGTTCTGTAGATAAAGGGCAGTGGAGAGGACATTATAGCAGCAGTGAAAGTGATGTCAGTCCATGTTAATCCTAGATCCCGATTCACACACAATGCATCACTGTCAAGTTTTGTTTGCAAACAGGCTCAGGGTTGCCTTTATCGCAACACCCACAGTGCTGCTCCTGTGAAACCTGCCTGGTCCAATTTGAATAAGAGGAAATACAGTGGCATGGATAAAGTGTGTGCGTGTCTGGATGGCCATGGCAATGTGGAAAAATTAATGCAGGTTAAAAGTTACATAACCAGCTTATCATGTAACATACAAATATCAAATCAAATCACTGCACAAGTTTGAAATGTGAAATCATAATGTTATTAATACCACAGAGGTCTGAACTGTGAATTATAACAGGAACTGAAGGTTTAGCATAAACACACACATACAGCAGAATCACTATGCCTGTTCAGAGGAACAGAGTTCATTTATGAACCCCCTCTCACTCCTGGAGGCAGCAAGCGAAGGCCAAACCGAACTTCATAAAGGAGGAATTCAACAGACTGTAAGGTCATTAGCTCAAAACTCTAAGAGTAGAGAGGAGAGGTTTTAATAAATTAGAGAGAGGCAGAGAGAGACCAAAGAGAGAGAAGAGGAGAAGAGAAGAGAAAAGAGGGGAAAAGAAGAGAAAATAGGAGAAGAGAAGAGAAAAGATAATAGGAAAGAAGAGAAAAGAAAAGACAAGAGAATAAAAAAGAGGAGGAAAAAAAAGAGAAGAGAAGGTTCCAGTCCCAGATCAGGCTGGAAGCCACACTGACGTCAGACAGACTTTTCAGTATAAAGACCAGCCCAGCAGGTGTGTCTGTCATCGCCGTGGAGACAGCGAACACACGAAACATTGCTATGGCGACTGATTAGTCTAAGGAGTGTGTGGTCTTTACACTGGGAGACCAAAGCATGTTTCAGAAAGACACACACACACACACACAGACACAGGTTTATAGCATCTCCTGCTGTGGTACCTGGATGTGCAGAGCTTCCAGATCACTAATGAAACTTAAAGGCCTCATGAACTGCCATGAAAACACACAATCCAAGTAAAGACTGACCCCAGAACAGGCGGTAGAACCAAGTTCCACAGCTACTGGGGTCAAAACAGAACTGGACCGTCAATAGCACAGCAAACATCCAGAGGTAAAAATCTGAACACCTTGATGAAAACCTGAACTAAACAAACAATAACTTACAGCGAATTCAGTCGTTATCAGAGAAACTCGCAGATCCTTGTTTTCTTTCCAAGAACTGTCCTGATACTAAACAGGAACAGTTCCATTTTATTTGTACTCAATGTCAGCCTACATGGTGTCACAGTTCCTCATTGGCTACCAAATAAGGAACCAGGCAGAACCCAATTTTTCATTGATCTGCATGGGATATTGACAGAAGGTGATTTAAGGGTAACTGGACATCCAGCAGGGTCTGAGTGCTACTCACCATCTGTTATACCGAACCAAGAACCAAAGAAATCAATTAGTAAAAAGACTAAAGCGTCCATCATACTGCCTCAACCTAACCCTTCAGCAGGAAGTTTCTTTAACAGTATTCATGTTCGTGTACCAGCGTTCCACAATAGAAATCGACAGTTCTGACCACAGAACAGTTAAACATCAGAACAGTTAAGTCATCAGTGAGATGACAATCATTTCAATGTTGGTGTCACTTGTTTGACTTTGACCGGTGACTCAATCAACAGGATGATTATGTTTGATGTACAACAACAAGCTGTGATTGCAGCATTACAATGAATTAATGGGGGAGGGGGGGTTTAATACTCCACAAAGGATTTATAAAAGGCGTGTAACAAAACAATGTGTCAATGTGATTATTACTTTAACGCATGTCACAAAATTAACAGATTTCTTTTAAAGCATTGCGTGTGGGTGTTTTGTTGTGTGTGTGGTGCTCTTGAGTGTCCTGCACGGCACTAAGTTGGTGTGTCAGCTGTTCAGATGCAGGCTGAGTTCAGTGCGATTTAGATATAAAGAGACGATTTAGATATAAAGATATATATACATCAAATGTAAACAAGTCTAAAAATTAAACTGAGTGTAAAGATGACCATGTAGCCTATAGACTGTGTTCCTGAATATCCATTGACCTACACTGTGCAGTTAGTACACATAATGGGTGTTCTCCACTGACTCCTCTGTACACGTCATCATTTAATATCGGTTCGGAATGCTTGGAACCTCGGCCAAGGTGGTACGAAGAATTGTCGCGGGTACCAGGTACCAGATTTTAGTTTAACCAAACAGGCATGACGGTATGAGCTGAAGGGTTAAATAATGATCTTATTTTCAATGTAAGCTTTATCTCATTCTATGTAATTTCACAGAAAAACAGCAAATGAGCAAAAAATACAGATGTTAAATCTATGAGTATGGTGAATTACTCATTTTAATAATGTAGCACATATAATATGAATACTATTTATGTAAATAACTACAGTAGGGTATTAGTCCATCTGAAAGGACTAGAACGGAGTTTGAGCTGCAAGTGACACAGTTAGATTCTATGTTGGGGAGATTTTGGGGATTTTCTTTAGTGATTTACAAAACGTTATTACTCTTCTTCATTATGTACTAGGCCTGGATCTTTGCTCAAAAAACCACTACTCTGGACTGCAACCGGGCACCAGCTTCAGCACCAATAAACACTCCAAAATACACATGTACAATCTCAGTGAGGTGTTGGCGAGGCCGAGTTTGTTCGGGCAAACAATAGTGATGTAATACTCTCTCGGAGTGTAGAGTCTCGAGGAGAATCAGGTATGAGCCCTGACAAAGGGAGGAACACACAGACACAAAAGCACAGCATTCTCATCACTAATCTAACAAAGGGACACCGTTCCAAATCTGTCCGAAACTCTGAAGGAATTGCACGAATGCCAAAACTGCTAGATCAAGACATGAGATTACTTTGACAACAGCAAAACTGCTGAAAGTATACAGAAATGGCATCACAGTGAGAGTTTAGCTGACAACATTTAAGCCAACCTATCCTCCTTAAAAACACTGGCCTGATTTATCTGGCAATCCGATTTATGATCGAAACTCATCAAAGGTGCTATTAAGTGTGAGAGAAGGAAATGTGAAGAGTCAGTTTAACTCACTTTCTTTCCCATAGAATGAGTTTTATGAATTTATGGAGGTACTACAGCTGTTCTCGGCATAGAGAATAACTCCAAACCACCATTAGTGTTATTAGTAAATTACTTAATTATTTATCTTTAGTATTTAGTAAAGTACAGTGCATTTCATATGGAGTATTTCTGCAGTTTTTGTTTTTATAATGATTTTTTTATTTTATATTGTTCTTGTCTCTGCATGTTTAAACATAAGCAATTTACTCCAAGATCAATAAAGTTTGATTCTGAGACTCCATTAGTTTGTTTGAGCCAGAGCTTCAGTACATGCGTCTGTCTGTTCAGGTACATACCTGAGAAGGTTCTCTGCGCCGGCTCTCATCCTCATCTGCTTGATGATCTGCTGGTTGAGGCTCGCCCTCTGATTCTGGAGTTTACTGCGGCCTGTCTGTGCCAGCGGGTTGCAGCCCTGAGAGAGAAAGAGAACGCTTTTATTTCCAAGAGTCCTTCAGCAAACTCAATGTCGCTTTTGACTTCAATGTATTGACACACTGTCACGAAGCAGACACTGAAAGTACTCTGAGCACAAAAATCTACTTTCAAATGAAGATCTTAACTGAAGGAAAACTCCTTCGCTTTCTTGTCAACGTAGTCACTGTTTCAAAACCCTCAATTCAATGTATATAGTCCACATAAAAACCTGTCACTCTTATTCAGACTGATCCCTAGCCCAAAAGAACACACACCCAGGCTCTAGACTTCAATTTAAGAGCTGCTAAAAGAGTTGTTGCTCCACCAGGGTCCTCAGAGAACACACAGAAGACATTTTTGTTATTTATGAGGTTTGTGTCAGTTAAGTTAGTTCGTAAGTTGATCATGCAGATGTTCTCCTCAGTGCTCGGTGAAGAGGAGGGTCTTCAGTGTCTGTTAGTAGAGTCTCAGCAGTTCTTACGGTCAAAATAAATTGATGCAGGTCTTTTAGAAGAGTGAGTTGGTCTAATCAGAGCTGATTGGTAAGATGGAACTCGACTAGTTTGGGCTTTGTAGCTAATGTGTCACAAAAGTCAAAAATAAAGAAATAATTTTAATTTAATTTGACTTCCTTCCAATAATTACGCTAACACTACTAGATCTTCAATACAACTACCAAAAGGAACATGTGGCATTGTCCCATCATTAGGATCCTTTATGTCCATCACATTGTCTTCTCTATTTGTAAGTCACTGAGGATTAAAGTATTGAATGAATGCAGTGTAATGTGAGGTAATGTAAATTACCAGCTCTTACTCAAGCTGAAAAGTATTTGAACACTGAAGAAGAAAGAAAATACACAAAACAAACTTTGCGGTGTGTAACTGGTGAACAGTTTCTATCAAAACACACACACACACACACACACACACACACACACACACACACACACACACACACACACACACACACACACA
>JBBIGB010278502.1:0-13659 GCA_037577075.1 Alestopetersius hilgendorfi
TTATTAACAGCGTTTCCATAGCAACGAGCGACAGCAGAACACGGGGAACACCCACGTTTTTTTTCTGTGCAGCCCGCAGACCGGTACCACATGACCCACGGCCTGGTACCGGTCCGCGGCCCGGGGTTTGGGGACCACTGATGTACAGCATCCTGTGTGAAACGGGACGTAAACCATTTGTGGAGTGACGAGTATTGCACTAGACTTGCACTGTAGGTAAGATGTTGCACAAGAGGCAGCAGGAACAATACAATAAATAGACAATACTGTAATGTTTCAGTTGTGTATCAGTGAATGTAAGGCACTGGTGTCAAACTCCAGTCCAGCATGTTTTGGTGATTTCCTTGCTCAGAAACACCTGCTTCAGTTAATTGCCAGGTTCAGTGAATGTGTTCTTTCCCTCAAAATGTGTAAATTTTGACACCCATTATGTAAGGGAAGCATGTGCCAGATCCAGGGGTGGAGAGATGAAGCAGAAGCAGAGGATCTACCTTGTTATGATCGGCCTGCATTCCGAAATCTGCACAGCGATGTTCTACAAACATGTCGAGCTCGGTGAAGGAGTCCGGGTCCAGCAGCAGGGCCACTCTCTCCCGTGCAGTCAGTTTACCCTAAAGAGGATCGGAAGAGTTAAAAACTTGGCTTTCGGAATATAAAGCATTCCACCCAAAAACCACAGCTGAACATGTCATGTGATGTACAGACGTCTGCTGTGCAGCATTTCAACCCTCATTTTGACAGAATCCTTTATACTGTTCCTGTTTACAATGTGTTCTTAAACTACACTACCCAGCATGCATTGCTAATATCACTAATCCCCCTCATAGTGATAAAGTCCTGACTAGGCCATGATATTCAGCTTCCTAGCAGGAAAAACACAAAGCGCTCGCCCAGATCAGCAGTAGTTTTTCTTCACCTTCCACATTCACGATGTATCATCAGAAGGGAATTCTCCTGATCTTTAGACCAGAAGGCCTCACTCTAGAGACACTGCAGGAGAAGAGTAGATAAGTATACAGAACAGTGGCCTTTTTTTTGGTTGAAGAGTCCCTTTTAAACACTTAATGACTCTGAATGCAACCAGACAACTGCCTCTGAAAGCTCTGTCACCAAATATGGTTTTCAACCCGTTGCCTGATGAGTTTGTAGAGTAAATACAATGGCTTTATTTATGTTGTAGACATTCCCACCCCTGGTTCCATTCACCACCACTACTCTGAATGTGTCTGAATACAGGTGGAGTTTTCTTTTAATACCAGAGACTAATACACTATATGGACTATATGGAAGTATTCAGACGCCTGACCAGAACACAAGCAGGGAATTTAATGGCATTGCATTCAAAGCTGGTCCCACTTTTGCAGCTATAACAGCTTCTGAGCTTTTCCGTGGGAAATGTGTGCCATATTCATTCAGTATATGAGGTCAGTCACGGATGTTGGACAAGAAGACCTGGCTCAAAATCTTTGTTGCAGGTCATTCCAAAGGTGTTTGATGGGGTTGAGGTCAGGGCTCTGTGCGGATCAGTCAAGTCCACACCAAACTCATCCAGCAGGTCTTTATGGAGCTTGATTTGTGCACTGGGGCACAGTCATACTGGAATAGAAAAGGTTCTTCTCTAAACTGTGTCCACAATATTGGAAGCATGGCATTGTCCAAAATCTCTTGGTATGCTGAATGAGGACTGTCCTCCATTGGAAGTAAGGGGTCTAGCCCAAACCCTGAAAAACAGATGTGTCCCAAAACTTTTGTCCACATAGTGCATACGCAGTAAGCTCCTTCTTTGTTCAGTTGAATGGGCTTTACTGGTAATGGCCACTAATAACAAAGCAAAGAAGAAGACAGGCAATGGAACAGTTTTAGCTTTAACCTTAAAGATGAACATTAGCTTTCAGACAGTTGGTGGTCTGGTGGTTAGGGAGTAAGGCAATGGGCTTGAATCCCAGGACCGCCAGTAGCATCACTGAGGTATCCTTGGGCAAGGTACCATACCCACACACTGCGCTGTGGGTGCTGGGTTCCTGGCTGCCCTCTGCTTCACTTTGTGAATGGGTTAAATACAGAGAAAGAATTTCACACTGTTTACACTGTGTGAGGTGTGTTCATGCGTGACTACAACCGTGTGTGTGGCAGGTGGATGATGATAAAACACAAACCGATAAAATCCTCCGTCTTATATCCAGAAAAAGCCAAAGACTTCAAAAAAGAATTTGCTATGGCCTAGGAAAGCTGTTGGCCTGGTGGTTAGGGAGTTGCTCCAGCGATCAGAAGGTTGTAGGTTCAAATCCCAGGACAGGAGGGGCACCACTGCAGTATTGTCCTCACACACCAGTCCCAGGCCATTGCCCATTGCTGTACTGGTGCAGCTGGTAGCCAAGTGGTTAGGACGTTGTCCTATGATCGGAAGGATGTGGGTTCACACCCAAGGACTGCCAGTGGAACCATTTGGGTGGCCTTGAGCAAGGTACAGTCCCCACACACGGCTCCTGGGGCACTGCCCACTTCTTTATTGGGGCAACTGGTGATGTGGTGGTTAGAGAGTTACCCATGTGATCTGAAGGCTTTGGGATTGAATACCATGACTGTCAGTGGCACCACTGAGGTGTCATCCCCACACACTGCTTCCTAGGTTCCTGCGTCCTGTTAGTGGCAGCCCATTGCTTCACTTCCCGTGGGTGAATTGGTTAAATGCGTGAGAGAATTTTACACTGCGTGCGGAGGTGTGTTCAGCCACTTTACTTTACCCTGGCATGCTGAGCCTCAGTCCTCTTCTCTCCTCCTCCCTCCAGAGCCCCCCTCCTCTTCAACTCCACTCTTTGCTGCACGGAGCTGGGGCTGCTGGAGGCGCAGCGCACCCCGCGGAGAGGCAGCAGGCTCCGAACCGCCGCAGAGCCTAGCAGCGCCCGCACACACAGCGCCATTACTGCGCACAGCCACTCAAACACTCACTCACAGAAACACCACACACACTAGACAGAAGCAACACGGGACCTGCAGTCTCACCTTCACACTCTCAACCAATCAACACTCGCCTTCGGGTGGGCGTGTCAGAGAGATGACCAATCAGATGCGAGTTCAGACACAGGGTCCCTTGACTCCTGTATGTCCTGAATGTCAACAATTCTGTCAAAACAAAAGTCTCTCCCTATGAATGCTTTTCTCATTTAAAGTACCATTTATAAATACAATATTTTGTATGTTGTTGCACACCCACATACATATATATACTTTATACATATTTATATATTTTATTGACATACTTTAATCATCTCCAATGATTAAAGTATGTCAATATGAGTTTGTATGTTCTCATGGTGGTTTGGGTCACCTCCGGGGTCTCCGGGTTTCTCCCACAGTCCAAAGACAAGCATGTATTGGGCATTCTATATTAACTGTAGGTGTTGGGTGTGTGTGGCTCTATGGTTCTTGCCTCGCGCCCATAGGGCCCAGGATTCGCCCTGGGTACCCGTGACCCTAGCGGTGACCCATAAGCGGTTACAGAAAGTAAATGAATGAATGTAGAATTTGTACATTATGCTGTTTTGTTTAATTCTATCCAGCTTTTTCTTTATTTTTGGTCTGTTCATTTGCTGACATAATAATGCAAATTTTCATAATTTCTTAATGCTGTACTATGATTAATACCACGGTAGGATTGAAGAATCATTTATAGAAAATTACATTCTCTGACCATTCTTAAACTGATTACATTAAAATAATCGTGACCTCAAATCATTCATTTGCTAAATATGGGAATAAAGTAAAACTGTAAAACTGTTTTTGTTTTGTTTTTGTTTTTTTTGAAGTCTTTAATTTTGACAGGGACGGATTTTCTATTGTGGCTCTGTGTTGATGGAATCAAAACAGTGGTGAATAAGAATTACAGATCTGAGCGGATTCGGTTCAGGACAGAGTAAACAAAAATACACCAAAGCTCACATCTTCACACACTTTTCGTATTATTATCATCATTGTTATTTTATATTATTATTTTTGTGCTAGAGTTGTAGTGATACGTCTCCGCCTGCAGGGGACAGCAGAGGACGGCGCTGTGAGCGGCTCTTCTTCTCCTCCGTTCTGTTCGATGTTGCAGAGTTGCTAACGGCTAACGGTTTAAAGGGGCAGAAAAACATAAAAACGAGGACTTTAGACATCCTAAAAATCACATTTGCGTCATGAAGGGATTTTATCGGGATAAACGGGAGCGAGAAATCTAAAGTGTGGATTGTACTAACGCGGAGAGAGCAGGTTGCAGCTTGGAAGCTAACATTAGCTACCATTAGCTTTTCCCGCTTCGCCTGAAATAAACATAAACAAAAACCAACACAAATACGAAAATTATCATTAATCTGGACATTTAACCTGTATTTTAACCTCTATAACCTCTATTAACGATGGAAGAGACAGTATAAGGTTCTAACTGTGCTGGCTGCACTGCCTTCTCGATGTAATCAGATTTATCACATTTATTCTTCAATTTTTGTTTACTTTTTTCCTCAAAATTTGAGGCTCAAGAGATGCATTCTAACCCCAGAAGCATGGGGTGCTCATCTAGGATGCTTTAGAAGCTGGTGTGGAGGATCTAATCAGCTTCTGCAGTTTATTTATTGTAAGAGTAAATCAGTGCTGAGTCGGATCAGGTGTGTTTCTGCATGAACAATCTAAATCCTTTCTGATTTTGTGGCTAAAGCTGTGTTTTATGCTAAGGAATGCATGTGCACGCAGGATCCAGAGGGAAAAAGTTGTTAGAGCCTGTTAGAGATGTTCTTTCTAATGACACATTTCATTTTCCAGAGATCCAGACTGCATGAGGAGGTGGTCTGGAGGGGTTTGACACACACACACTGACTGACTAACTGACTGTGGGAGAGGGTCAGTCGTGTTGTGAGATGTCTCTGCTTTTTATTTGTGCATTTTTCCATCGTCTGTGGTCCGGACTCCAGCCAGGCTGAGTGTATTAAGATTATTACCATCAAAGTCTCCTATCAAGGACTGGAACTCATATAATCTTTCCTTTTGACACTGAATTTGCCCTCTCCGAATACTGAGATGAACCCCTCGAATGCCACTTCGCTGTACCTGTCCGCCTGTCGTGCAGCGTTCAGGTGTGACCCCCAACAGCCTGAAAGCTTTGTGGAGTTATACAGCCTGCTGCCCTTCTTCAGGGACGCTCTGGCCTGCCGAGTGTGCGGTAGGTGGCTTTACGTCTGGGATCTAGATGAGTAATGACAGTTTGTTGTTATTAGGTTTAGCATATATTTATATGTAGTGTGTGTATGCGTGTGTGCGTATGTGTGTGTACACACAGATGACTTATAATATTAGGCTGCATGCCTACCATTAGCTCTGACCCACCTATTCAGTCCCTTTAAATGTGTACTGTGGTATCTGGCACCAAGCAGATCATTAAAATTATTTAGGTTTTCTGCAGGGGACCTCAATGGATCAGATTATTTCCCACAGATGTTCAGTCAGATTGAGATCTAGGACATTTTGAGGCCAAGTCAGCACTCTCAACTCTTTGTCATGTTGCTCAAAGCATTCCTGAACAATGATTGCAGTGTGGTGGGGCTCATTATCCTTCTGAACAAGGCACTGCCATTAGGGGATAATGTTGTCATGAAGGTATGTACTTGGTCTGCAACAACATCTAAGATGATGGTCCGTGTCAGAGTTACATTCACATGAATGCAGGACCCAGCAGAACATTGTCCAGAGTATCACACTGCCTCCCCCGGGATGCCTTCCTCCCATAGTGCATCCTAGTGCTGTCTCTTACCCATGTAAGAGATGCACGTACACACATGGCTGTCCCCATGAGAGAATGTGCTTCTCTCATCAGACTAGGCCACTTTCTTCCATTGCTTCATGGTCCAGTTTCCCAGTTCAGGTATTTTTAGCAGTTTGTGCCACAGTAGCTCTTCTGTGGGGTTGAACCAGACAGGCTAGTCTTCTCGTCCTACACACGTCAGTGAGACTTGGCCGCCCAGGACCGGTTGTCCTTACTTGGACCACTTTGGTAGGTACTGCACACTGCATACCCGGAATGCCAGGAATGCAAGACCTTGCTGTTTTAAAGATGCTCTTACCCAGTTGTCTAACCATCAAAGTCTGGGTCACATTTACGCTTGCCAATTTTTCCTGCTTCCAAACTTCAAAAACTCACTGTTGGCTTTCTGCCTAATATCTTCCACCACTTGGCAGCTGCCACTGCTTCTCAGTGGTTGTAATGTTGTGACTGATCTGTGTGTGTGTGTGTGTGTGTGTGTGTGTCTGCGTCTGCATGCGCGCGAGTGTGTTATTCCTTCAGATAGCATCTCAAAGTGCTTTACTCTTTAAGGGAATTTATGTCATTTCTGATTGTAGAAAATATGATTTAGAATAATGTTCAGTAAAGTATGCACATTTATTACAACTTGCTATTGCTATTAGCAAATGTAAACTATAAAAGCAAACATTATTGACTCATTATTGTTGGATAATGTAAGTTCCTCTTCTTACATTTGTGTATTCTGTTGATTCTTCATTTTAATTGTGGTGAAATCACATGAAGTAAATTATATTTGCATCCTGCTTATTATTGTTTTTCTAGAGATGCTGATTGATCAGAAATATCATACAGAAGATGAAAAATGAATCTTTATTTCTTTTTATTAGGCAATCTGACTCAGGAGCCAGTGGCTCCAAGTGCTTCGACCTGTGAGCATTACTTCTGCAGAGGCTGTCAAGGTGAGACCCAGAAGGTGAAGCCACCATGTGGATCATGCAGGAATGCTGAGAAGTTTGAGGACAATAAACATCTGCAGGTTCTGTTAAACTGCTACAGGAGCCTGTGTGAGTATGTCTGGGCAGTCATCAGGACAAGCAAAAACGCATCGCAGGTTGGGGGCTATGCCGAGATCATGAAGATGCTGGAGGAGGTGGTGGATGTGAAGGAGGATGAGATGGAGGTGACTTTGGAAGAGAAAAGCCTAGATGTTCCTCAGGAGGCTTTGGATAGCACTGATGGTAATCAAAGTTCCAAAACAGAGACAAGTACTGTATGCCAGACTGCTATTTGTGAGAGCAACATTGATGCTGATGTTGGCCAGCAGGTGGAAAGTGAACCTAAGGACAAAACTGAACTAGATTTATCCAAGCCAGTTGCATCATCTGGTGTGGATCATAATCCGGTTGTGCAGCAGCTTAGCACTGAAGCTATCACTATAAACATCTCAAACGGTAACCTTGATGGCAGTACCAACCCAATAGTTCTCAGTGTAGAGGAAGTCCTCAACAGCCTTGAGGATAGCTGTTCCAATAAGCAGACCCAGACAGAATTTCTGCCATGTGACACAGAGAGTTCTGCAGTGGCTGTTCAGACTAATCCAGAGGTTTTGCAGTGTAACACAGAGAGCATTGCGGTGGCTGTTCAGACCAGTCCAGAAGTTCTGCCATGTGACACCAAGTGCTCTGCGGTGGCTGTTCAGACCAATCCAGAAGTTCCGCCATGTGACACCAAGAGCTCTGCTTCTCAGACCAAACTAGAAGTTCCTCCATGTGACACCAAGAGCTCTGGGGGGGCTGTTCAGACCATCCCAGAAGTTCTGCCATGTGACACCAAGAGCTCTGGGGGGCCTGTTCAGACCAAGTCAGAAGTTCCGCCATGTGACTCTAAGAGCTCTGAGGGGGCTGTTCAGGCCACACAGTCCACAGCTAGTAGTGCCCTACCACCTTTCCATCCACAGCAGCCACAGACGGGCATTACATGCCAGGCAGTAGCCCACAGGAAGGTCAACCTGAGTCGGAAACGTTCCCGCTCTGAGAGCGACAGAGAGATGCTCCAGCCTCTGCCTATCTCCTGCTTGATTCAGAAACCCTCTGTTGCTGCCACAGTGCCCACACAGGCAGCGTTTGAACCCACCCGAGTTCTACCTACACGAGTTAGAAATGGAGCGCTGCTGAAGGTTAGCAGGACACTGGTGGACTCCACAAAGAACATTCAGAAGCACGCTGAGACCCTCGGAGCCAAAAAGGTTCCATCTAAGACTAAATCTAGCACCCCTAGGGCCAGGGCCAAGCCCAAGGCCAAACCCAAGACATCTGCAGGTGTACCGCCAGGGAAACCCACCAAAGTTGTGATTAAAAAGCCCCAAGAGAAGAAAGGCTGTAAGTGTGGAAGAGCCACGCAGAACCCAAGTGTCCTTACCTGCAGGGGGCAGCGTTGTCCATGTTACTCAAATCGCAAGGCCTGTCTGGACTGCATTTGCAGGGGCTGCCAAAACTCTTTTATGGCCAACGGAGAGAAGAAGCTGGAGGCTTTTGCCGTGCCCGAAAAAGCCCTGGAGCAAACGCGACTTACTTTGGGTATCAACCTCACCAGCATCTCGGTTATGAGCGCTGGGACTAATGCGGGGGTCCTCAGCCTTTCGGCCACACCCCCGGTGGCCTCCTTCCTCAGCACCAGCAAAGAGGAGGATAAACTTAAAATGCATTTTGACTGTTAATCTGATATGGTCTCTGTCCCGCAGGAGAATCAGTGGTTAGGCAGCAACGGTCCTGTTCTGAATCAGCTTAAAGTGATATTTCAGCCAAAAATCAAATTTACCCACCCGGTCCCCCACCCGGTCCCCCACCCGGTCCCCCACCCGGTCCCCCCACCCGGTCCCCCACCCGTTCAGAGTTGGGAATTTAGATTTAGTCCTTTAGATTTAGCGCTGGAACTATGCTGCAGATCTGGTTAACAAGTGATAGAAAACTTAAACCCCACAAGTCACATGTCCTCAAAACATGTTAGGGAGGTTCTTCACCATTTAAGGTGGAACAGAACAATTAAGGTGTCAGGTTGAAATTGTCACACTTTGTAAGGTGGAATAAAAATGTTTTTTAAAAAAATGCATGTGATATTCTGCTTCACAATTTAAGGTGGAACACAGAAGTGATGTCAAGGCAGTAATGATAATTGGTGGAGCATAAACGTCCATTAGCCTTCTAGTTCCAGTGCTAAAACTAAGGATGGATTTCAGGCACCACTACATTTAGGGGTGATTTTTGATCAGACTATCGCTTTAATTGGTATTGTTTGCCAAATTTTGAGTGTTCATTCTTGGTGTTTGTTTATTTTGTGGAAAGTTTGTCTCTGCAGGCTGTAGTCGAACCCAGGGGTGAAAAAAGAGGGGCGTTATTAGAAACATCTCTCTCTGTTTCAGTGGATTTTACTGGTTTTTAAAAGCCAACAATTTTTCAACAAGCTGATCAGTTCAGATTTATTGCCCTTTATCCTCAACAACGATGCTGTTTTAATTATTTTAAATACTGTTTTTTTTTTTCTGTTTTAATGGTGATATTGTGACCAAGGTCAGCACAGGCTGTTAGCGGTAAATTTGAATTTTTTTTTTGTTTTGTTTTGTGGATTAAAGCCTTTAAATCTGTTCAAATTCAGTTTTGATGTTGGTAGAAAAAAATGTTGGAGTGCTTAAATCTGCATCTGCAGCTGGTTTTCTTTCATTGGTGATTTTTTTTTCAAAGATAAAATTATTTACAAGCACTTAAAGGCCAGTTCTGTTCAACTGAGGAGCATTTGGTGTTTTGATGTTTCACTAACAGTGAATGTTTAACTCAATTTGATTTGAATTTTCTTTCCATCAAAAACAGACGAACCATTGAATTTCTGGAGGTTAATCATTGTCACCTTGAATATTAATGTAATAAAGCAGAATGTAAAGGGTTTAAATGGAAGCAGTGTTTAAATCCTGCAGATTATTAAATATTAATAACACATTTACTAGTGTTACAGTTATTAGATCTCCATCATCAGCGTTATACCTCTTCAGATGATAAGCTAATTTCCCTTATATTCCTGCTGTGTGTGTGTGTGTGTGTGTGTGCGCATGTGTGTGTGCGCGCATGTGTGTGTGTGAGAGATTTTTTCACTTCCATCCCCATCATACACACCTGAATGTTTGGCTTATTTGTTGTAAACATTTCTAAGATGGTGATTTAAAAAAAAAAAAAAAAAAACAGTTAATGATTTCTGTCTGTTTTTATATTTTCCTTTGTGCCCTTAGAAAGTGAATGGAGATTCCAGAGATTTTTCTAAATTCCTGCATATTCAAGTGGTTTGAATGTAAACGAAGTTGTTGAAAGTGGGTTTGGTGTGAATGTTCTGTTCTAGAGAAACTTACAGAGTCAGAACTGTTCAGTGGTGGTGAATGGAACCAGACCAAGCTCCCTCACAGAAGGTTTTCACATCAAATCGTTCTGAAGATGCTGCCTGATGCCTCAGGCATTGTATTACAAGAGTTTTGAGAAGCTGTTGGCTTAAAACTAAACCCATTCATAATGGAGGGATACATTTGCGTCAGAATAGTCAACAAAGGAAATTGATTTTGTTCAGAGTTGCCACTGTTTTACCATCATCGTCATATAAACACATGCCTAGGTTCACTGGTGGGTTTGGATAATAAATATCTATATTTGTGTTGTAGACGTCATGACCCCTGTTTCCATTCACCATCACTGTAAAGAAACCTGAGTCTGTAAGACTCTCTATAATGAACCATTTGTTTACAGTTACTGAATTATGGGGGAATTTTGGAAAATGGGCGGAGTTCCCCTGCAAATTTTTTCCATAAAATGTTAACTGACCTTTGGTGAACGTTTTCTGTACTCATTTTAGATCAGAACATGTTGTGCTTTTCCTCATTGTGTGTCCAGGTCCTTTTGGTCAATATTGATTTCCAATTGAACTGTGGTTACTCATCGCTAAGATTCACTGTCAGTTGTCAGATTGAGGTTTTTTTTTTACATGAATGGGTTAAATAATGGAACTGTTTTCAGTTTAGCTTTTGGACCGGAGCCCCATGATTACTGGCTATACTTCAGTTTGTTCACTCTGATCGACTGTTGTCCTGCAGATTTATTGTTGTGTTTTAGTGAGCAGACGCCGATAAAATTCTCTCACTGTTACACTCAGTCAACAGGTTACGTTTCCTCTTCATCTTCACATGTGCTTGAAACACTATCTGTAGGGCTTTGACCAAATATTTCAGATTTTCTGTTAGGTAGATTATAGGCCGATGTGTTGTGTAGGATGGTAGCGTTGTCTCATTTTTATTTACTTGGTTGTTACTTGAACTCAGATTTTTAGTTTCTTCATTTTGAATTTCTGAGGAACCTTTATTCACTGCCACCTTTCAATAACAAGAACGATGGAATGCTACAAAAATAAATTATAGTTTTTTATTTCTTGTTTTTCAACCGTGTCTGGGTCTATATTTTTTTTGTAACCGATACTGTCTTTTTTTTTCTTGTTTTTATTATATATGTATATATTTTTTGTCTTTTTTTTTTTTTTAGACGGCACGACCTCGCAGTAATTTGGTCAAAATATGAGCACATACATATTTCAGAAGTGGGTTATAAAAAGACACGGCTTTTTATGGTGAGAAACTGTAGATCCGCACCTACAGTACTGAGGTTCGTGGGGTAAAACATACACTGAGCATCCAGTCCAGCTCCACCTCCCATGTGCTTCCACTCGCTGGCCACTTTATAATAAACACCACCTTGGTCTTCCAGTCATTGGCCACTTTATTAGAAACACTGACCTCCTCCATACCAGAGTTCAGACTGTAGACCATCCATAACTGGAATTATGAAATCCATGAATCTGGGACTCTAGGAAAACTATTTGTGAGTCTAATAATAAAGGCCTGGTCTGCTTGCATGAGATTCAATCTGCATGTTCATTATTACTTAAAATTCTCATCACTCTAGAGGGTATCGTGCCCACAGTGTCATTTTTCTGCATTTTTGCTTTTCACTCATTCTGTTGGTCACACACTTTACTGTCCTCTTCCATGAGGCTTTACAATATACGGTAGGTTTTTATAGCACAAACGCTGCACATCATCTAAAAAAGACATCTAAAGTAAGTTATAAAAATATCTTGACTTCGGTTCACTTGTTAACTCGTTCACTAATTACAATTTAGGACAATGAAACAGCCGTGAGATTTGTAGTAGAGAGTTAAACGACACGACAACATGCTGATAATATACACTATAGGTACAAAAGTGTTGGGACACCCGACCGTTACTCAAACAGAGACTTTAATAAGGAGTTTGTCCCCCTTTGCAGCGGTAACAATTTCCACTCTTGGACGGCTTTCCACAAGATTTTGGAGTCTCTGTGGGAATTTGTGTCCAAGCTGTCTTTGCTCTTCCTCACAAAACTGAACACTCGGCTCTTCAGGAAATTCTACACTTCAGTGCTCGCCTCCACAGTCAAGCATTGCAGCAGCAGCACCGCACCAGGTAAACGTTCCAAAAACAAGACTGACCTGCAAAATGTGACGGTTCTCTCTGGTGCTTTGGACTCATGCAGAGCCCTACCCTGATACCAGTCATGAATCTGTTGTTATTAAATCAGTTTATACAACGCTCCTGTAGAGATGGGTTCAATTTACGTGGTCTCTTTTGTAGAGAAATGTATTGAACTTGAACTCCTGTTTCATCAGCCCAGTGCTTCAGTGTCGGCCGACTACGCTGTCTGGAGAAAATTCCAGAACATGTAGGTTCAGCATCCTGCCCCATTTGTCAGTCGAAATTCACACACAAATCTGGACTCTGTATGATGAAAAAGCACATCATTCAGGTCTTTAAAAACTCAGGCAGTGTCATTCAACCTGTGCCAACTACACTGTAAGTGCACAAGATAATGAATACTGAAAGGTTTGCGATAAAGTCTGTTTATAAAGTTGATATGCAGTAAAATCCACTGTTGGAAAGACAGCATTACCGTTATAGGGATTGGACAGCAGTTTCTACATAGGATGCTCATGAGTTCTTTGCATGTACATTGTAAGTGATGCATCAGTGCTACCTTTCTGGATGCATGAAACCACAGTGTGACTGTAATGCATTCAGCTAGATTGTAAAAATATTACTGTGGGTGATTTGTATTAAATCTAACTTAATAGTGCATATTCTTTTCAGACTTAATGGTCCGTCAGATATTTGAGGGAGGCTTATGGACTACAAGTACACCTGACACACACATATGTTGTAGAGTCTTCTCCACATTTGCATTTAGAATTTTCAGAATTTAAAATCCTGACCAATTTATTATTCAGGTGTTCAAAACCACCTTTGTTGAATCCAAGACAAGTCTACACCTCCTCCCAGGGGCGTAGCAGCCAATTTAAAAGTGGTGGGACAGTATGGTTATGTGACCCAAGGGTGTTCATACAGTATAATAAATTCTAAATAGAAGAACAATGGGCATTTTACAGCACCAAATAAAAATAAATAAATAAATAAATAAATAAACAAATAAATAAAATACTGCAGGACACAGGACTGTGGAAACCTATATTTTAACTTTTATGAAGTAGAAAATTATATGAAAAAGATATTTTTGTTTATATACAGTTCCTCACATTAATCACAATTCCTTTATTTAATTTTATTTAACTGTTTAAATATAAAAGAGAAAATGTTACCTTTTGTTAATTGGAATTAAATGTATAGGAAAACAAATGAATGTATATTTCCTTAAAATATTAGCAATTTGTTCCACAGAAGTAATGAATTAAAAGATAAGATATTCGTTGCAAAACAAATTTGATTTGAAAGGACAATTCTACTCTGGACGCGAGCAGCACGTGGGCAACAAAAG
>JBBIGB010278606.1:1972-13658 GCA_037577075.1 Alestopetersius hilgendorfi
AAAAAAAAAATGTCACCGTTCATCTATTACCAACATTCATCATGTGATTTTGGCAAAATTTTAAAGGAAGCTTGACTATTCAAAACTCTTCCATGCATTTTCTGTAACCGCTTATTCCTTACTAAGGTCACAGGTACACAGAGTCTATACAGCGGCATCATTATGTTTATGTTTACAAATTTGTGTGTGCAGATACACAACAGTGTATCATTTTATGTCAGTTCATTGAATGAACTACTAGGTAAAGCTTTAGGCTTGGACTTTACTAGTTGCATAAAATGATACAAAACAAAATAATTAAATGGTTAATTGTAATTATTTATATAGCAATTAATCATTAGCTACAATGTCATACTAGGCCTATGTATAGTCTCAGGAACAGCTTGCTAAAAGGCACTCATTCTTTCAGTGTCCTACCTTGTGCTTAAAGGGCCATGAAAGAAGTGGGTCATAGTCTCCTTTCATAATGACAAAGAAAAGAGAGATGTGTGTCCCTTTCCCCGTTCCATCTCCGTACATGTACAGTCGCATGCACACTTTAAACCCGTATCTGGATGTATAGAAAGCTGGAAGACAGAGTGCTAAATTACACAGTGCATACCTGTATTCGTGCTTTTTGATTCCTATTCAGAACAAGTTGACAAGTAAACGAGTTTCACAAATTCATCATTCAAACATCTTTCTCTGCTTTCTGCTATTTTCATGTAGATCTGTGTGCCGCACAGCACTGAGAGCCTATTGGCAGTGTGCGAGTGCGGGAGTGTGTGTATGTGTGTACCTGGAGAGTATTGATTGCTCCTCTGCCCTGTGGCTGCCTCTCTCAGCTTTTGACTGACATCACAGATCCTCCAGAGGAAGGTGCCGTCGTAGGAGACGTCCTGCTGCGCGTTGATGCTCTGCTGTAACGAGGCGATGTGCATGTCTTTCCTAATCAGTCTCTGCTGCTGCTCTGCTACCTGAAAAACGCACCGCAAAACCGCAGAAAAGCCGTCATTTATGGGGACTGTCAGAGGGGGCTATGTTTTCTAATACAGTGGCAAAGATGGCCTTGAGATATGGACACATCATAAAGGCATGTCCTCTAAGGCGTCATCATTTATGCATGTGCTGAAAACATCACACTGTAAAAAGTTACTAATCTCTGGAACATTTTAACATAATCTATCTACAAATCTATCTATGTATCTGTCTATGTATCTATCTCCATTATGACTATGAAGTCTGCTGAAGCATTAAATCTGCCCTTCACTGGAAGTATGGGGTCCTCCTAAATTCCATAATTTGTGTCCTAATACTTTGTCCATATAGTATATTTATCTGTCTATCTGTCTGTCTGTCTATCTAATCTATCTATCCATCTATCTATCTATCTATCTGTCTATCTTCTATCTATCTATCTATCTATCTATCTATCTATCTATCTATCTATCTATCTATCTATCTATCTATCTATCTATCTATCTTCTATCTATCTATCAGCCCGTTTGCCTGTCTGTCTGTCTATCTAAACAAAGCAACTATAGCTAGCAGGGATAACAGGCTGGGATAACAATGTGATAACGATGTGTCTTTAACACTTGGGTGCTTTGAGCTCTGGGAGAAGATATGAACTCACACCCTGCTTCTATTGTATTGATTAGAGTCACAAATAAATAACACATCAGTTTATCCTGTTAGACACTGCATATAGGAATATAAATTACTGTAAAAACCTAGTTTAACACACAGCTGGAGCTATTAAATAAATGCACTAGGATGAAATAATCCTCTATAGTTTTATTTATATAAATATAAAAGTATAATTTTCTGCAACATGTACTTCTGCAAACTTTGCTATTATCATCATGCGCACTCAGAAATGAGACAATATCTTTTAATGAGCTTTCACACTAAAATCACAGAGGAACTATCAACAGGATGGAAGAAGAAAAACACAAAGAGCTATAGGACCTAATGGATTTGGAAAGTTCAAGGTGCTACACCTGCTCATACACAGGTTTTATGCAAAGGTGCAGCAGTGGGCTTTGTTGACCTCTTCAGCATTCAGCACATTTGTGCAAGTGATTTCAGCTGAGGGGGCCATTATCCGGACATTGTGTGCGATTTATGTACCAAAAATAACCATAATCCATTTTGACACAAACATTTCCAACCTCTTTTTTTTTTTAAATCCCTAATAGGGTGTTTTTGTGACTATGATTTCTAGATTGACAAACTCTGTTCTGCCCAGTTTTGTATTCAGTCTGGTTTCCTTATAACTTCAACATAAATGGCCATGGTTAACCTGCCACAACCTGAATTAATGTATGTATATTTATATATATGCAATACAATGAAACCAATGAATGCAAAACGGGATGCTTTACAGCTTTATCCCTGCATATGGACTATATGTTCTAGAGAATGCGAGGTACTTCAACAGTGGAAAAAGATTCCCTTCAAATTAACACTCTGGCTTTTTTCAGCCAGTTCTCTATAGGTTGCATCTGTCAGTTACCGTATACAATTTTTATGTATTTCTTTGTATTTAGTAAAAGGACAGAAACCTTGTTGATTCAAAAAGCTTTTATAATTAAGTGATGAGGCAGGAGGCTATTGGCTTCTACCAAAAGTGCCTTTGGAGACACTGGGTTTTTTCTTTTCCTTAAACATAATATAGAGCTCTGAGACAAACCAAGCAGCAAGAACAGCTTTACTTTCTGGCCCTGCATGACATTACAAATGCAGCGTCGTTGCAGAGGCAAAATCCAGTCGACAAGACTGACAGGATATTTCAAGATGTTTCGAATAAATATCAAGGATGTTTACACAGAAATGCTTTACTAGCACTGCAGCAGAGGAGAGATGGGTTACACACTGCAGTGTCTACCCACTGCAAAGGACCTGGTTATAATTCAGCCTGAGTATCGAGCAACAACTTCATATGACTGCATTGGAAAAGAGCACGCTGTTAGAAACCAGGATGAGGAGAGTAAAAGCTGTTAATACTTCATGAAGAACACTGTGCAGAAATGAACTGTGGAGCCCTTCAGCAACAGTTTTATCGTTCTTAATTGACTTTCAACAAGAGATAAACAGGCTCTGACTGTTTTATTGCATTCCTCAGAAGTCTGTTACCATAATATGCTTTGATTTAGGTTTAGAAAGATGCAAAAATGTGCTGCATTCACTACTCTTAAACCAACAATAGCTAAAAGAGGGCTTATTCTGCTCCAGTTACAGGAGCATTTACTCCTTCTTCCATACAGCCAGTATATGCAAAACAGCCTGCTTTCTTCACCATGGTTGCCATGTCATGATTATGCACACTTAAGATATTTAAATGGTAAAAAAAAATCATAATTATTTGTTAAATTATTATTTTCAAACCTCTCAGAATTGAACAAGCACTTTTGTTGTTATTGTTATGTAAAATATCTCTACTCTGTTTTGTGGCTCTTTCAAAAACAGTTTCATAGTGAATGGGCATGGCTATACTGCTTTTGGCTGAACAGGACAATTTATGCTATATTGCTTGCTTTTAACAATGTCACACATTAAAAAGCAGGCCATTTAGGTTCCATATATGGACTGCATTACCCAGGGAGTGAACTGTGTATTTTTTGACTTGAATGAAAAACAGCGTTTATGAACCACTTTAAACTCTTCATTCCAAAACAACAATGGAAACGATACAGGACCGACCTTTAAATAGAAAATGACACTTAATTGTTAGACACAAAGAGAGGTTGAAAAAAAAATCAATTATGACTTTTTCTGGTACCGTAAAAGGTAAGGTTTATAAAATGAATGGAAAATGTAAACCACACGTCCTTTAATTCTAGCTCAAGCCACGTTCTACAGTAAGAAATATGAGCTGAAATGGAACCTACCACAGTCTCTAAGTGCTGCACCACCTGCATGCTGTTGTGGTTATCTCTCTCCAGCGCCACCACGGTCAGCTGGGTCTTCTCCACCTCTCGGTTTAGGGCTGAAATGATGTTCTCCATGATCTGCAGCCTCTGCTGCAGGGCATGCAGCTGCTGGCCCACCTCCAGCTCAGCCTGGTCATCATGCAGACTCAGGGCCTTATCATTGGCCCCCATGTCCGCACCATCTGTCTCCAGCTCACTGTCAGGCTGAGGGCTGAGGGGGGTTGCATTCTGGCCTTGGAGGAGCAGGTCCAGAGCCGGGTACTGGACACTCCTCTCGGCTGGAGGAGGCATGGACGACTGGAGACCACTGATAGCATCCAAGAGAAGCTGGAGATGAGCAGCAATGCTGCAGCCCTCATGCTCATGGACCTTTTCTGTGTTCCCCTTGGAGGCCAAGAAAGTAAACGATTGTCATTGTTATTTTGGCAATCAGTACTATAGAACTGTTCTGATCTTCATTTGAAGTCAATATACTAGAACTCAGTAATTCACTTTGTCTCATGTCTAACAATATTCCCTAAAATCACTGGCTGGCCCCCGAGAGCCTTGCTTTTAAAAAAGTGCCAGAATTCACACATGAATAACAAGTGATTAATTAGTAATAATAAGTGCAATGACCAATTCTTTCACCAAATATGTGCACAGTCAGATGTATGTATATATGGCAAACAGACTCACTTGTTTAATAAAACTTAATTCTGTTTAAAATGTAATTCTGTTTAAATATGTCAAGTTACATTACTTGTCAGCCATGAATGACTAATTTGTTCACAGTCAGAAAAAAGTAATGCAATTATTAGCAATATTAATAAATTATTGAACACAGTATAATGAATCTCTTTTCAATTTTATGGGGACGATTAACCACTTAAACCTGTGTGTGGTTTACTGCTTTATTATCACATTCTTCTTCACATAAGAGGCATTTAAATAGGACCATAATGTCTAAGAGCTGCTTTGTTTTTCATATGTAATTGTTTTCTTTGTATTCTGTTTGTTGCAGGTTCAGCTGTGTAAAAATAAGCAGATTTATCTTTGTTTTAGTAACCTGCCTTTTTCAATCAAAGGTAATTTACAAATAAAGTCTCTTTTTAATTAATATATTTACAAAGAATTGAAAAGAAAATATGAAAGATTATTCCCTTTCATATCTATGCAACTGTCAGTTATTCAGTGCTGATTAGTAATTCCTAAGACCATGTTATTATAAAGTTACCTTAAAAGTGCATCCAACTTCAGAGAAGATACACAACTCTTTCCGCTTAGAACCTGTCTGCTTGTTGTCCTTTAAAAAAAAAAAGTTATTATGTTTCACTTTGTTAAAATGCACAAGTACCCAGAAAAAAACACAGAAGCATCCACGTGCTATTTCTAAAATCAATTCCCTAAGTACGTTTTTTCAAGAGAAAAAAAATGGCCGTCCCTGGTTAAGGTCCAAAGTTATTAACAAATAAGGTATTTATTTATTTTACCTTTGGTCGTTTTTCTGCTTTGGCTGGTTTCTTGTCGCTTCCATTGGTACATGAATGCTTCTGCATGAAAATATTTAAGCTTTTAGAAACACATATGATACAGCGGCAGTACACATATTATGTTAACAAGAACAAGAACAAGAATATAATAATAATAATAAAAATAATAATAATAATAACTTAGTTGTAACAACAATAAAAGAAAATGCACTTTGAGGTGCTTCCTAAATGAAAAGTGCTCTATAAATAGTTTTCATTTATAGAGCCCTTTTCATTTTTGAGGCTGCTCGTTGTGGTTTTTGTTCTATTACTGTTAGTCTAAGGCTAAATAAAAGAGTGTTTTCAATTGTTTCCTTAAAGTGTGTAGCATGCTTGAACACCTAATAAGAGGAAGAAGTTGCATGGTTGGAAACGCAATAACAGAACAAGGCCTCTCCTCTTTTACTGTCATTTATAAAGGGTATTTGCAGAAGGCCAGTATGCGTGGATTTAAGATCACGTGCTGAAACATAAAAAGACGTTTCAAGGCCATTTAGAGCTTTTAAAGCAAGTCAAAGCAATTTTAAAGATCTATTCCAGGAGATTCAGGTAACCTGTATAGTTTTCAAAACAGGATCCACAGGATCTTTGCATTGCTCTAGCAAAGAAAAGGCCCAGCTTTAGCAACATCTCTCATTTTAGTGACTGCGTATAAATGTGGGATAAAAAAGAGCTGAGTTATAAACTTCAGTCTGAGTGAAGCAAAGGGATTGAGTATAGAGAAAAAAGCAAAGACCCGAGAACTGAACCTCGTGGGGCTCTGCAAGAAATACTAAATGTATTAATCAATGATTTTCCAGCGAAACCAAAAACTGCCTATCCATTAAATGTGATTTAAACCATTCTAATGCTTGAGAGGATCACACAGTTTTCAAAGCAGATGATCTGAATCTTGTTAAGAACCGTACTGAAAACCTGACTGGAATTTTGAACTGGGTCTAAAATGTCAGAGTACAACAGGTTGCTACTAAATTTAGTGAGAATGTCACCATGTGTGGTTTTTAAAGCATCAGGGGGAAGAAAATTGATAACATAGAGTAATTTATAGTAGTTCACACATACTTTTTTAAAAAGTAGAACAGGCACCAGACTGAAACCATTTGTGGAAGAATGTGTAGATTGTTTATAACAGTTTGAAGGTCCTGATAATTGGTAGAAGAGACAAGATACCACTACTGATTAAACTGCTTAGGCAGGGTTAATGAATTTTCTGACACCTTGGTATCATTGTCAGCTTTGTCTGTTTCAACTGTTTGTGCTGCAGTAGCTCTTCTGTGGTATCAGACCAGAAGGGCTAGCCTTTACACCCCATGTGAGTCTTGGGAACATATGAGCCTGCCACCAGTTCACCAATTCGTTCTTCCTTGGGTATTATTTGGTAGGTATGTATCACTACAGTCCAAACTCCACAAGGCCATTTTGAAAATACTCTGGCTAGTCACTATATTTTTGTCCTTGTCAGGGTTATTTAGACACCTTTTCTAAGCTGTTACTTAGATATTTAGGCCATTTCTTCTGCTTCCAACACTGAAATTATGCTATTTTGAGAACACAAGGTTTTTCTATAAAGGTTACATACTTTAATAGTCTTTTGAATTGGAAATGTTTTGTCATTCAGTGACATAAACTGACTACAAATAGTCATGAATGCTGTTTAGGGTCTTATTTCACTGCCTGATTCGTTATTTTATAATTTAACGCTCTGTATCTTAATCTGCAGTGAATAAGGTCGTTTTGCAGCAATGACCCCAAAGCAATTTCAAGATTCTGGGAGCTCCTTTATGTGTGGATCGGATCACAGCGTTGGCGTCCTGAGGTTTTAAAGTATTTTTTCTGTATTTTTCCTCTCTCTCCTCTCTAATCCATGTCCCTGAGTGCCGATGCAGTGGGCATGGCGGAGGATGGAATATGGGTCTGGACTGCACTCTGGGGACTCTACAGCTTAGACTAAACCACAGGGGGTTCCACCAAGGGCAAACTGCCCCCAAACTCCCTCTGAATGGCTCAATACCAAGCACTAAGAGGCTGGACAATACACATGCTTCCAAAACCATTTATACACATATACAAAAGTACTGGCAATAGAATGTGACATGTGATGTCACAGTGAAGCCTAACGTCATCAAGCTCAGTGTCAAGTATCGTCCACAGGGGTCTAAGGTGTGGAGAACGGCAACTGCTTTTTTTAAGCCATGCAGCTTCATACAATATCTTTTGAACAAGCTTAAGTGGTGTTTGCTATCTAGCTTCAGTACCTGATCTCACTAACTACTGCTCAAGTAGCTGAATGCAATTATATCCTACATCCAACATCTAGAGTAAAACAAACAAATATATAGCTTTACCTGCAGTTCTGCGGGGGTCAGCGTGCACAAGCATGTTTGACATGTGGTCCTATTGTTTGGACAGCCTTTCTCCAGGTGTGTGGCTAGAGTCTTCCTCAGCACCATTAGACCACAGCCAACATTACAGGGGATCAGGGCGTATTCACACTGACTCTGGTGGTCCTAGAAAGTTTTAAATATTATTGCATGTTTAGGTAAGTTTAGCCATGACATACATTCATATTTTATACTTTCTACCTTCACAGTCTGAATATTGTTTCTATTTCTGGCCATTCAAAAATTGATTCACAGATATTCACAGCGGTAGTAGTAGTAGCAGTAGCAGTAGCAGTAGAAGAAAGAGTAGCTATGCTGGCAGCAATAGTAGTAGTAGTAGTAGTAGTAGTAATATTAGAAGTAGTGGTGGTAGTAGTAGTAGTAGTAGTAGTAATGGTGGTAGTAGTAGTAGTAGTAGCAGTAGTAATGGTAGTAATAGCAATGGTAGTAGTGGTTGTAGTAGTAGTAGCAGTAGTTTACTAAAATGAGCATACACCAATGTTTTTGCAAATAATTAGTGTGTTATCTTTCAAAAAATGAATGTGTTTTCCTAATCCTTTTTGGGAAAAATATAAAACACAAGCTTACATGTCCACTTAGATTTTCATAGAGAAAATAGAACTATCTAGAACAATACATGTTTCTCAAAGGCTTCTCAGTTTTCTTAGACACAACACCAAAGTAAAAACCAACAGAACTTTATGAGTCAGGCAGGGTCAAAAATGAAGAAAGCTTAAAAAAAACAACCTATCAACACTGAGGAGCTACGAATGAAGCTGGAAATGCCAGGCCACACTGGGGACTGCAGTGTACGGGCTTAATGCCTTTATTGGACCCCTTATATTGTTACTGACTCATGTGTAGCCAGACCTTGGCAGAGGCATAGCAATTGTGAGTAAACAAACAAATTGCATTATCTTTCATATTTACTGAATGTATTTTCATCAGGAAGGAGCAATCATTTTTTTGCATTTAAGCAAATTCCTCAGCTTGATGATAAGCACGAGAAATTGTAAACTGCTCTAAAATCAGTATTTTGATCAGTATTTTATTCAGTAGTCTGAATGAGGTTAACATGGCTATTGCCCTACTTTAGAGTACCCTTGGTTGTTGGATTGCGTAATGAACTGACGGCACAATCCAAGCTGCAGTCTAGCAGCCTCTTGTATTTGTAATTTAGTGCACCAAAGCAAGAAAACTGCATGGCCAAAGGTGAGCATCAACAGCCCCAAATGGCCTGTTACACAACACCAGAAACATCACAGAGAATGCAAACATCTTCACCAGGTTGACAATAAATCTGCTTTTAGAAACAACCTTCTAGCGAAAACATTCATCAACATATGACAGATGTCCACACCATAATCGCATCCACAGGGTCAAACGCTCATGAGGAGAAGTGCTCATGTGTGTTATTAACAGCCATGTCAGCTTACAAGTTGTTCCATCAGAAATGAGAAAAATAGGAAACAGCTCTGACATTGAAATTGGCGAAAAGATGAACAACTACCTACACGTTTGGCCACTTGCAAGTATTACATAACTGCCCGCAATTATTTAGACCGGCCGTGATCATTTTTCACGGTCGTAGATTTAACAGTGACATTCTGTCACAACAGCCTGTCACCTGGGTGCGTGTTGGGCTGAGAGAAATAAATATAATGATGTTGCTCGTGTTTTCATTCTTTTCTGAGAACACATGCAAGCTTTGCTTGACTGACTGCACCATTCTGTGTAGTGTTTGTAGTGGTTATGTCGTGGTGCAGTGTAGTAGGTAATAGACCAGCCCTCCACAGAGCAGGCTGGGATTCGATTCACCCAAACAATTAGTGTCCTTTGGCAGTAAACCTAATTCTACATTAGCCTACATCTTTAACATGACTATTGTAAGTCATTCTTCAAAAAAGCGTTTGCTTAATGTGTAAGTAACTTTGCTTTAGTATAACACAGCGTTAGCTTTAAAGAATGGACAGACAGGAAGCAAGTTCGTTAACCAGTCAATCTGTCAATTTTGTGTTAGTATTCTGCATTAACAAAAAAACGCAAGTTCATTTTATTTGATATTAAATCAAGCCATGGCACGCCAGTACTGACCTGAACCATTCTGGCTGATGTTGTTAACCTGATGACTTTCTATCGTATCGTATCATACTATCTTGTTATGGTCGACCTTCTGTACAGGCAGGCTATCTGCGTCCGTCCCGCCTATGCCTGTTCCTGAGTGTGCTCTACCAGCACTGCCCAAGAGCTGGTATTTAAGAATTATCTCATCTATGGTGCATGCATGTGATATTATCACATAATCTTCTGTTCAAAAGCTCCTACATGTTGAAAGATGCAGTCATGACTATATGTAAGATATCAGTGCGTTGCTATGGTTTGCATGAATTAAATAGCCATTTGACAAAGCTTTTAAATGACATCAGTGAGTTTTAATGTAAGTGTTCACTGTTTCCATAGTAACATCAGGAAGCACCATTGGACACAGGCCTACTTGAAATAATATTTTTAACATGTTGTAATATGTAACAGGTTATTAATCAGTCCTTAGAAAATATTCTTACAATTACCATAAAATGACTGTTCCAGCAGGAAAGGCTATTTGGATAGAAGACTATATGTGCACTGAATCCCAGCAAAACCTTGGTGTGTTTGGAAATCATAATTTCACCCTTGTGTCCAGAACGGTGTTTCATGCCCAATGGTTGAGACCGTTATAAAATATTTTAAAATATTTTAATATTACGTACAACTTGCACATCTTAAGAGCATGCTGTAGGCATTATACAACAGATGTTCCTGTATTTTATTGGTCATAAAATATTAATTAAGACATCAGTTGTGTTCTGTTTTACTGTGCATCATTAAAGTTATGAAGACCATTACGTTAGTTAGCACACATGCCATACTCATGACAAACTACAGTGCTCAGTGGAAGGATTGATTATTATGGTTATTATTAATCAATTTGATTGTTTATTGAACATGGGCAAATTTGATCATACTGCATTTTGTTGTTCTATAAAAACATTTAACCTTTTACTGTGGTAAATGACCAAGTGGTGACCACAATTATAGACTTTAAACATTGAATTACTGTCACTAAATGTTGCTTTAAGGATCTCAGATTCATTCTGCAATAGTGAGCAGTCTAAAACCCTTCAAAACATCCCTCTGTCTCAGCTGGACGGCAGCTTTGTGCAGCTCTGCGGTTTTCAGTTTGGCTGTTATAGGAGGAAAAGTACCTCAAAGTCCTTCAGGGTGCTCCTCCAGGGGCAGCCTTGGTTAACGCAGTGCACCCTCAGCTCCTGAATCTCTTTATTGATGGCCGCGTCATTGAAGAACTGCATTGAGAAAGAGGGGAAATTATGAAAAATTTCCTGCCGTAGCCTGTGAGTCATGACATTATTGAAGTGATCAAATCCGGTTTCATCGTAAATGAACACTACAGCGCTGCACCAAAGGTCAGATTTGTATTTTGGGGCAGCACTGCAGTCGATGAACTAAATAGCTTCTCCACCTGCTCACACACACACACACACACACACAGCTTCCTTTAACTGGAATGTGAGTCATTAATTCCTATTATACACTGTACACTGAAAAAATTCATTTATTAATTTTACTTTAAATTATCTACACAATTATTTTCCATACTAGATACATTGAGAGACAGAAATGTATTGATATAATAAATTTTATGCATGTGAACATGATGTACACATTTGCCTTTCATTTACGGCATTTATTCATGCATCACAATCAAAGCCAGTCTAAGAGAAGAAAACAGGTCTCATCAATATAATATAATAAAAAGAATGTATAAAATGAATATTAACAATACTAAACACACATGTATTAGGGATGTAACTATTTAAAT
>JBBIGB010279663.1:1435-13647 GCA_037577075.1 Alestopetersius hilgendorfi
CAGTCAGAAATATTGGTATGCAAAAAAGTAGTGATACATCAGAATATTAACGGTATTGTACAAAGTTCATCTGTGGGAATTACATTTAATGGATGACTAGTTCTGCTTCTTTGTCAGTCAATTGTATTTATCATCTCATCAAATTATTTTGTCTTTCTTTCTTTCAGGTATGTGTCCGTGGTGCTCTGCAGTCACAGGAGAAGCTTTGTGAAATATCTGAAGATCCTACAGATATTCATATGTCTACAGGTCCAGTTGAGCATTGACGCAGACAAATGCACAGCGATGTTGCAAATGTTGTTTCAAAGCAGAATTCCTGTGACAACTAAGGTCTTTAATTACCTTGAAGACCTGGTGGCAAACAAAGAGCTTCATGAAGAAGTTGGTGCTGAGTAAATCTCTCAGTTCACATTGCTTTGAGAGCAGAAATCTAAACTCCACCTGGTTGAAAAAGCATCCAGTGCTTCTGAAGAAAAGCTGACGAAATACATGACAAATAGACAACCTGGAATTGAGTTTCTGAAGCAGCTGAGGGTCCAGCTAAGATGCATCTCATTCATGCCAAATAGTCCTAACAGCTACACTGCCATCCCTGGCTTCTCTTCGGTACCGTGTGAAGAGAGCAACAACTACTTCTGCAAGTTTGGACCAACAGCACTCCAAGCAGCTGTGAGTGGGACTGTGAACCTTGAAGTTTTTTGGCATGGTGCACAAGCAAGGCTCCCTGTCACAAGGATGCTGTGTTCAATTCTGCTGATGCTGAGAGCAGTAATACTGTTTACAAGCTTGTTCTTTCAAGCAGAAGGCACTCCACATCATGCAATAACTTGAGGGCTCTGGTTTTCCTGTACTTTAATCAGTGATTTGAAAGTGGTCTTTTGGATGCAAATGATGAGTCACTTAATGCAGCTGAGATGTAACGTTACATTAAACTTTTTGGTAAAGATGTGAAGTTTGAAGGCAGCTACACTGAAATGTTGATAGTGTCTTTTTTATTTCAGTTTGATTCAAATCACTCTTTTTCAAATGAGTACTTAAAGAGGCTGTGGAAAGTTTTGGGCTATGTTGATGTTAGCTGATCTCCACAAGTTAAAGTTAACTTTTATGTTTATGTTTTAGAGGCAATTGAGAGAAGATACAAGACAAGTTTTGTAATTTCTGATGTAGACCTGTTACATGTGTGCTTTTTGTCAGAATTTAAGTTAATTTAGGAATTTAAGTTAATTTAAGAATTTAGGCTTTTCAGAATTACTCATTTTGAACATTTCTGGAAAGTTGGCTTGTGTTCACAAATCTTGGGTTTTATTGAGGTAATTACATTACACATTAAGAACCAAAGAACAGAAATTAATAAAAAAGCTCATGCAATTAATCTGCCTGCCTATCAATTTTGTTCATCTCTCAACCATTTTCTATCTTACTATGCCCAGGTACACCATGGATGCTCTATACCAAGGGAAAAACAATGGCAAAATTTGTCACAAACACAACCACAATATCAGTCATTTTTATCGCAAAAATCACAAAAAGCGTGTAATCCTGGAGGGACTGATTAGAAATGTGCCTGTCATTTGAGAGCTCATGGAAGAAGATTTGGTTTCTTTAACAGAGACTTAATACGAGATTTTTATAAAATAATAGGACATAAGTTTATTATTCCTAAAAGAAGCCTAGTTATTACTTGTAAGACTTCATTTAAAGAGGCTTGTAGGAACTGAATTGAGTGTGGAGGTAGCAGATTTTGACAGCTGTGCCAGTTTTGCCTGAACTGGATTAAAGATTACCAGCCTCTCTGCTACAGCTAAATTTTGATTAGTATCTGCAACAACTGTATAAGGCAACAGATGTGGATGGAGTAAGAGTTCTTATTTAAATTTCTTATTTAATGACTTTGAAAGTATTGTTAAAATAGTCACCAGGTCACTGAGCTTTGGGCTTATTTAATTTGTGGTTATCCACAAATGTCTGATTCGGTTTTCATGTATTTCAGTGTACTTCACATTCCTGCATTTACTGTATTACATAGTCTTTGTTTATATCTTCATGCATTCTTGTCTATTTATGTCAACTATCATACCTTGCTCTTTATTTATATCACCCACATATGTTCGTTGCCCCTCTGTCTTTTCATGTCCTGTTCTTGGTTTATTCTAACATGTGCTTTGTCACAATAATGTTACATCCCCTTGTTTCAGTATATCCTCTTTGCTGATGCTTCTCACAGATATTCTGTTTCGCTTTACAGAAGTGTACTTGAGACTGTTTTTAAATCAAACTCTTCTGACCTCTTTTCCTGCCTAAGTGCTTGGTTTGTGATTGTTGTTCACCCTACAGAATTAATTTTGTTTACTCTTTCTTGTGATCAGTCATTGCCTTCAGGGAGCCTTATCATTTAACATGAGCCTGAGGGATTCTTCAGTCACTATTTGCCCCGTTTTCCCGTTTTTCTTAAAAAAAGACTTCTTTGGTTATTCCGGCACATGTGTCTCCTCCAGCTTCTTTCGACAGACGACAACTGTAGTTATCAGATATTCTGTACCTCCGTGATTTCTAGTTAGTTTAGAATGGATTTTTTTTTTTGTGTTACATTCAATGAAAGATGATAGATAAGCTGACATGCTGCAGTAAGTGCTCTGCCATAGTCTCTAAGTTTCTCCATCCAGACAGAATTGAAATGTTCCAGCTTGGTTAATCATCATTTATGCTCATTTTTACCATTTTGCTTTAAGGCACATGTTTGATAATTCCTTTACATCTTAAAGATGATGTGTTATGTAATATGGATCAAAGAGAGTTCTCTAAGTATTCAGTTAGGTTTTCTAAGTCTGTTGGACCAGATGGAGAGTCGGCTGGTATTCAATAAAACTAAAAACTTTGGCAGATGTAATTTTATGACTATGTACTTACATTAAGGTTAGGACACCAAGGGTCAGTATTAATTTAAGAGTGGGACCACAGTATTGGAAGACCCTATAAAATATCTAGAATATCTAGAATAGAAACAAATTCAGATTTCATTGAAAAATTTTCTTTCTCAAAGTGTATATTAAAAGCTCCTTTGTGATCCTATGTGATCACTATAAAACTGCAAGGGAACAATGAAGAGCAAGAAGAAGTGGAAGCACGGCAAGCAAACGGGGGCCCATGCTTGGCTAAAAGCTAACACTGGCTAGCCAGTACTCTGGACACGGCTATGCAGGTTAGTAACATGCTACTGTACTGTAACGTCTGTGATGTGGAACTGAGTACCAAGATGAGAAGAGGAGGACTGTATGTTTACATCAACAATGTCTAGAGTGTGAATTCTGTGCTGATCTCAAGCTACTGCTCACTGCTGCTGGAGCTTGTGGCTGTTAGATGCAGGTCTTGGCATCAGTCACTGGTTACATCAGTTAGTAGATTAATCATGTCACTGTCTCAATCATCACACATCCCAACCATAAGCCATGGATGCTGCTGAGAACCCATGACACAGCCTTCAAATCAGGTGACAAGTCTGCCCTGTGAACTGCAAGGGCCAACCTGTTCACAGCCACTTCAAGGACACTGGGGATCTACAACGTATGCTGCAGGGTATCCAGGCTATCACCAACTTCAGGGCATCTCCATCTGCCTGTGATGGCTCTAGACCTGTGAGGTGCTCTGTCTGGCCATGGCTGATGTGAGGAAAATTTGCTCAGTGTCAACTCTCGGAAAGCTGCTAGACCAGACAGCATTCCTGGTCTGCTTAGAGGATGTGCAGACCAGCTGGCAGATGTTCTCACATACATTATCTGTCTGAGCACCACTGTGATTGTCTGAGCACCACTGCACCACTGTGCTTCAAAGCTACCACCATCATCTCCGTGCCAAAAAGTCACCAGTGTTCTGCCACAATGACAATTGTCTTGTCATACTCACACCTATTACCATGACGTGCTTCAAGATGCTCGTCACAACTGTCCCCTCACTGGACCTTTTGCAGTTTGCATACCATCCCAACAATTCTACAGATGATGCCCTCACCAACACTACCCTTCACTTGGCCCATATCCTTTTGGACAAAAAGGACACTTTCGTGGGAATGAAGGAGTTGCAATGGTCGATGGACTGGTGCAGTGCCAACAGCCTGTCCCTGAATATGGATAAAACAAAAGACATGGTTGTTGATTTCAGCAGGGCGCGATTGGATCAGTCCCTGTTGAGCATTGGCAGCTCCTTGGTGGAGATCATCCAGAGCTCCAAGTTCCTTGGTGTTCACATCACAGAGAACCTCATGTGGTCCCTCAACACCAGCTCCATCGAGAAGAAAGCCCAGTAGTGTCTCTATTTTATGCAGAGACTGAGGAGAGCATACCTTCCACCCCTATCCTCAACATGTTAGGGACCATAGATGGCATTCTCTTTAGCCTGGGTAAAGGGGAATCATAATATTTTGGATCACAAGACCCAACAGAGGATTGTGAAGACAGCTCTGAAGATAATTGGGGTCTCTCTACCCTCTGTCACAGACATGTACACCACACGCTGCATCTGCAAAGCCATCGGCATTGTGCATGACACCACTCACCCTTCACACACACTCTTCTACTGCCTATCATCTGGCAAAGGGTTCTGTAGCATCTGGCCCTGCCCACTGCCAGAATGGGGATCAGTTTCTTTCCTCAGGCCATTAGACTCCTCAACTGGAACTAAAACATAAAACTTACTTGACTTGTTTTACTCTTGGTTTTTACTTCGTGTTTTGGGTTTTTAAACTTTTTTTCCCTTTCCAGCATCATTATCCATGATGTTGAAGACTCTCTCTCCAGATAAATTCAAAATGTGGCTCATCCAACTACTCTCTCTGTGGAGATCTCTTGATCACAAAAATACTCTGCCTCTGGTCATCTGATTGATTAACAGTGTACAGTGTACTGCAAACTGAATAAATAAGTGATAATAATATCCTGCAAAGCGGAGTGTTGGTGTGTCCAAAGAGCATTGGTTCAGGTTTAAAATGTGGCCAAGACCACGGATACTGCAATCTATAAATACAAAACTAATATAAATACACCTCATCATATTGATTTGTCTGTGGTCAGCTGCAAAAACCAGCTGCAAAAATCAGCTAATCAGCTAGCACATCATGCTTTATCTGGGCAGCTGGGAATCCATCTGCTACTTGCCCTGCCTGCCCAACCACATGCAAATATATAAGCTGCATTGGAAGGATCAGAGTGGACAGGAGACTGCTGTCCAAACATGCACTCCAGCTTCTCTTCATGGGATGTCTGTCTTTGGCTTTAAGCCTCTCAAATAATCCAACACTGGAAGTCACAGGTCTAATTCTGAGGTTGGTATATGTTGTGATTAGTGTCACATGATTCAGCAAAATTTAAGCGATAAATGGACTTAATTTAGCCAAAATGGAAGTGATGCGGAGGTAAAAATGTGGTCAAATAACTATTTACTTACAAAGTTAAAGTTTAGTATTCGTGAGTCTCTAGAGCTTGTGCTGACTGAGAAAAACTGACTTTCTGAAAATTACAGATATCAGAAAGAGGCTCATTATGTTACTCCACATGTTATCTGTGGGTAATTTGTGGCCTTCCCCTTGCTGAGAAAAGTATAAATAGAATATCACTACTTAAAATTCCTTGCTCCTCATGTATTGCTTGAATGTATTACCTTTCCAAGAATGTAGTTAGACCATTCAAATGGGTTTTGACTCTCTAATGAATGTTCAGCTGATAAGAATGGCCATAAAAAGGATCAGTACATTCTAAGAGCTGTAGGATCAACAGCTGCAATAACAAAAAGCTTTTCACTGAAAAAAAAAGCACATACTAATTACAACTAACGTTCAGTACAACATGTTGCCTCTGTCAAGGTTACAACATAATACCATGTCAAACTTAACATTCATATGAACAGAATTCACCTGGGAAAAGTTTTCTAATTCACATTTCTGAAGAACCAAGCTTGGTAAGGTCATAAATGGCTGACCAACCGAGCCCAACAAAATATTAAGAGTGCATTCTGATTGTTTTTTTCACGGACTTGCTCTGGGCACATTTTGCCTTCCAAATGCATTTGGAATAGCTGCTGGAAGTAATTGTTGGTATTTACCTCTGTAACATTAATATGACTGGAAGTTCTTTTTGGATAAAACCATCTGTTATAATAATATACATGTAATCTAGGCTAACTTTCCAACTTTAAAAAGGTAAATATTTTATTGCTTATATGGCCATCTCCGGGCACTAAAGGGGTCATCGAAAAGTTCCAGAAGTGGTATTTCTACTGGTAATTTATTAGATATGCAAAAAAGTGATACCTGTAAATAGTAAACATTATTAAAATGCAATAAATATCCAACTAGTGCCCACTTAACAGAACAGCCCACGTGTCTACCAGAAGGTGAATTATGATCATAATTATTAAACTTTATTGATCCCAAAGGGAAACTGCTTATGTTACAGAGGCAAAAACCATATGAAATATGCAGCCTAATATAAAATTCAGATAAAAATTCTGCAGAAAAATACTTTAAAAAATACACAAAATGCAGGTGTATTGCTTAACTTACTGCTAAGTATTTTACTAATAGCACAAATAGTGTTTAGATGTTCTCAACACTAAGTCTGTTGTTGTATGGAATAGAGATCTGTAATATAGCCATAAGTAGTAGTAAAGTAAAAAGGGCCCTTATAGTCATGTGTGAACACACCACAGCACAGTGTGACATTCTTTCTCTGCATTTAAGCCATTCACCAAGTGATGCAGGGGCTGCCACCAATGACACTTCAATGCTGCCCACCACAGCACAACACAGCATGGATGGCCACTACAGACATAGAACATCCACAATATGGTATTGCACACTCTAAAAGATCAGTCTTCTAATGAAGTGCACGTCTTTGACCAGTCCAGCTCATAGTCCATGTGGTCACCAAGGTACAATCTCCACATCCACCCACTAATTGACATGGAAGTGACACAAGACTGAAGCCCACCACCTGTTTCTTCATCTTGTTGATGTTGTGCTGAAGCTGATTCAGCACAAAGCCATCTGATATTCTTGTGAGTCATGTGAGAATTTTTTCATATTGTGACGAGCGGTGGAATCAGGAGACACGGGGACAGAAAGATCCATCTTTCTTGGTTTTTACTGAAGTAGAACCACAAGCACAGAACTGCTCTACAGCCTTCTAACTCCCGACTACCGTGCCAAGCACCGCCCCTCCCTCTTATACTCCCCAAAAAGACCCACCAGTAACCATGGTGATGGGCAGGTGTTGCCCATCAACCCGCCACACACATATCATTCCACCCGCACATGTCCCTGCACCCAACATGAACCCATAGTCCTTAAAGGGCCAGCTCACCACAATATAGTTGCAGGAGTTGTATGTGAAATGGAACAATTACAACACTGCTCCCTAAAGAGCTCCAGTAGTACACAGCACTGTGTCAGACACACAACCCTGTAACTGGTCGTACTGTGGCCTTTCATTCAGATAGTCCATAATCTACAAGACAAAGGGCACATGAACGTCCTTAGCAGACTGCTTTCTCCACACCTGGGATGGCTGAATGGTGTTGAAGGCACTGAAGAAGTCAAATAACATGATCCTCAGGGATCTAACTGTCTTGCCTAGGTGGCTGTAGGTGCAGCAGGTGGATGATGGCATTATCCTCTCCAATCTTGGCCTGGTATTCATCACTGACACTGCGGTAGGATTAACCCATGTCTGGGAAACTGATCCCAAATTTTGCCCAACCTGGCATTCTGAAGTTTGGAACTTGTGGATGAGAATATTCTGCTGCTATGGCACTGTTTTATTCCACCACGCATTTTCTGCATGTTTACAGGCTTGTAGCAAACCATGTTCTGGGAAACACTGGTGTAATCTATTAGCTGCTTTCATGTAATACATTTGTTTTCCATTCAGACACTGAATTTGACCTGTGAAAGAGAAGAACATCTGAAAAAAACAAATCTTCTTGCTGTTATCCAATATGCCTGACAAAGTAAAGGAAGGTAATGGAATATTTTCTGCTAAATGTCCTACTCTGTTATCGCCATATTGTTTTGTGTTGAGGGAGCGTGAGAAATGGGAGGTAAAGAGGGGAATTAATAGCTGAAAAAGTCTATTAATGTTCTGAATTTAATGGGGTCGCTTATTGCACGTTAACAGGTTGTTGTCATAATGCAGATGTCAATCCAAACATAAGAGAGTTTGCCTACGTGTTTCCCCTGTCGCTTATTAGAAATGCATAGAAATCACTTGCGCATTAGTGCACTGCTAAAAACGCATGAAATTATTCAGGTATTAGTTCTTTCTTCTTTGTAGTGAATTCAGAAAAGTTGTCTTTGAGGCAGGGGACTTTCCTGACTTTCAGATATTCATTCAAATTGTGAAATGACTTTATGGCTTAGCCAAGAAAGATTAAATCTCAATAGGAAGATCAGCAGAATAGACACAGCCTCTGTCTTAGTCCCTGTCTTTGAGAAATTTCAGGTTCACTCCTTGGGGACGTTACAAGGAGGCCATATTAAAGTGGCCCTGAAGTGGGCATATTTTAGCTGTACAATTACATTACATTACCAGTTAGTAATACAGGTATCATTCCAAAACAGCAAGCCTTGGGAAATCAAGAAAATAAGAAAATAAGTTTAATTATGTTAGAGATGTGCTTAGAATTATTGGATTTGAATGCCCATATTTGATATTTGCTTACTTCTGCATTAACAACATTAAGTTTAAAGTAAAAAAGAAGAGTTTGGATGTTATACAACAGTGAAGCTAAATTTTATTATGATGGCTGAGCATTATGGGTTACACCAGACTGGTGTGCTCAGAGAATTAAGTTGATTGTTTTATTGAGTTTTGGGTTTAGTATTTAGTTCTCCTTTGTGTGGACCTGAGTGTCGGTCACGTCATGCAAATTGGTTTGTTTGTTCTCCTTTTGTTACAGTTGTTTCTGGCACTCGTGCTTGTTTTGCATTGTTTAAATAAAAGATAAGAAACATGAAGTTCTGCATTTGCATCCGCCCTTATTCTGAATATAAGATGAGACGTGACAGATGAATTTAGATATCAGTATAACCATACATTTAATCTGAAATATTATCTACCAAACATAACTTTGACGTGCTCAAATGTACAAAAATATTTACTTATTTATATATATTTTTTCATTACATTTGAAGAAACATAATATACAGTGATATGTCGCAAAATAGTGAACACAAGTTTTTAGATACACGTTTTTGCAGTCATGTGATTTATTATGTATAGAGTCAACATTCTTAGCAAAAAACCACTGACAAAGCTGTGGGATCCTACAAAGGTATGGGATCCTACTTAGTTAGTGAGAATGAGACAATTTGATGGCCATAGTTTAACTGCCTTGTTTCCATGATGCCCAAGCTTTAGAACTACGTTCCCACACCCTACTTTGCAACAAATGGGAAAAAAACTTTTAGCATCCATATTTATTTCATTTCCGAGGGTTAGTACTGATGTTTTGTATAAGAAACTTCTTTGGAAGCTTGAGAGTATCATTATGAAGGATTTTAAATCCAAAAACTAGTACTATAATTTTGTCTGGTAATTATGGCCTAAATATGTCAGTTCTGTCAATTTGCTGTTGAATTATCCAACAACAAGATGCTGTACTTCCATTCGTACCAGACCTGCTGCGTGATACCTACACTGCTAAGCGCAAATGCATCTATGACCTTCAACATGGAATATATTTTTTTCTAAAAACCAATTTTTAATTTATTGATTGTCTGTATATAAATGTTCTTTTTCTATTTAATATACTGTATGTTTTTGGTAGCAATAAAGGAATTATGCTACAATGAATCAATCACTCTCATCCTCACACCCAACCATACACATGCAGCCCTACAGATGTTCATTTATTCCTCTCCTCTACACTCTTTCATCAAATTCTCACGCCATCGTAGTTTTCCCACACTAATTAATTGAATCTGACAATTTGCTGTTAGTGTCTGACAGCGCCTGTCCCATGTGCTTTCTTTCATTCATTTCCTCTTTGGAGGGGGTGGGATGTGGGCAATCATGCATCAAATCATGCACTCTTGCCTTAGAGTTGTCAAAGTAGAGGAAAAGGTCAATGTTTTTTATCTGTGGTCGCCTGCATAGGGACGTTCTGTAAACTCCTGCCAATTCCAGAACAGGTTTCTGTTTGGTAAATCTATCAGCCGCCTTTCTGTATACCTTCACCATCATCCCCCAACATTCAGAGAGCCTGCGAGATGTGGGTAAATGCCAAGCTGTCAAGCCAGACCAGGCGCATAAACACCATCCTCATTAGAACCCATTAGACCACCACAGCTGGTCTTGTTAACATGTGATTTGCTAATTCCGCTTTGTGCTCATTTTCAGTGCCATTTTCATTTCACTGAGCACCATTTACACCCTGAAAATGTAATCTAGACTTCTCCTGATTGAATGATGATGCCAAACTGTTTTTATTGACAGTGTAAATGATGCTGACTTCTTGTCTCTAATCACCTGCTTCAGTCCTCTGTTGCTCCCACTATCATCCACAGCACTGAGACTCTTCATTTCAATAATCTCTCAATAAAACAACTTGGTCTACTCAGACTTCAGCAGAAGAGACAGAGGAAAAATCAGTGTTTCTGAATACAAGCTGCATTGTTATTCCAACAGCCAAAAACAAACATGTGGACAGTAGAATGTATGTTGCCTTTCTTGTTTTATTGGTGTGAATATGCAATAATTTATATACACAATCCACAGTTGGAATTACTCATATAAATAAATGCAAATAAACCAATATTTATAATACTTATTTATATTAGTATAATCAAATATTTTAATAAAACATCCAAAGTTACTGAGAAATAAGAAAGAAAGAAAGAAAAAAAGAAAATATATAATAGTTAAATAATTAAACCACAATATATATCCAGTGACAGCTTAAAACAATCCATCTTAACAGGGATTTGAAGATATTCGGTGATTGCCTTGTTGCCCTCTTAATTGTTAACTTTTATGATAATAGCATGCCTGATGCTCTCTTGTCTATGAACAAGAAACTGGAAACCATTGGCTCCTTTTAATGCAGAAAAATAATTTATTGGTTTATTCATGTTAACAGCAAAAATGTGTGTCTTATTTATTTTTTATTTTTTAGGAACTTATTAAAATTCATCAGGAGAGTGTCAAAAAAACTGTCCACCATATATTTTCTGTCTATATATTTTTTTTCACACCATATAACCATTTTTTTTGTAATTTTTGTTCATTAACTTTGGATTCTGATTATACTAGATTGTATAATCACAATATTAAATATTCTGATTATATTTTATTAAATCTTATGATTATTTCTCTAATTTTTATATCCAAAGATATTGTAAAAGCAATTAATATTCAGAGTTGCCACAAAATCTGACAGTACAACCAGATTAGATATGTAGGAGTCATAAATGATGCTTTGCCCTGTTAGTTGCCCAAAAGACCAATGGAGGCTCATCTACAGCCATGCTACTCTTTATATATAACATCCCTAGCCATGCTCAGAATGCAGTGTCTGAGTTTCTCATAGCACTGCATCATGAGGGATGGAGGTAGTTCATTGGGTAGGATACTTGCCTGCGGACCAAGAGGTCACAGGTTCGAATCCTACCTTCAGCACCACCACTGGGTCCCTGAGCAAGAGTTAGGGAATGGAAGTCGCTTTGGATAAAAGCGTCTGATAAATGCTGTAAATGTAATGAATTGACACAACCCATTTTAGAATACAGTGATGCACCATCCATGTTTGACAGCTTACCAGATAAAAGCCCACTGGAGATGCAGCTTGCACTCACATTACATTATGAGGCTTCATTGTAGGCTTCAAACTATGTTTGCTCATTTACATGTTACATGAAATATGTTTCTGGCCAAACTCAACCACATGTTTTGCACTATTCACCTGCACTGGTCCACTGCTGCTCCGACAATCCCTTCCAGTCCAGAACTGTTGATTTCAATGAGCTCACAAAAAAAAAACTAATGTATTAATAACTAATGTATCAGTTTACGTAGGATTCAGCAAAAAAGCTGTTTGTTTAGTTCCTCTAATCTGAGTTTTGTTATGCCATACACTGGTTTTAAATAGTTAATTGTCACGGTTCGGTCGGTGGCCGTTAAGGGCCACTGCTTTTCAGTTTGTGTTCTAGGACTCTTATTTTGAATGTC
>JBBIGB010280087.1:0-13646 GCA_037577075.1 Alestopetersius hilgendorfi
AGTGAATGAAGACATTAATAACAGTTGTTATAACAAGGTATTTTGAATAATGACATTGATAACGTTTGGTATTGCGAAAAAAGACGTTAATAACGGGTGTTATTATAAATAAAGACGTTGATTATTATGAATAGAGACGTTAAAAACGGTTGTTATGGTGAATACAGTCGTTAATAATGGTTGGTATTGTTAATAAAGGCTAATAACGGTTCATTTTGGTTTTGTTTTGGAGAATTGAAACTCTTCCGCCACAGACTCCGTTAGCCTGCGTGCTAACCGGCTACACACAGTCTAAACTTGGTTTCTGACGGTTGTAAGAGAGGTTGTGGAGCTGAGGTGCGTTCAGGGGAGTGCGGGGGATGAAATAAACAGTTTGAGAGAAAATCAAATAGTGTTTTTTAAAGTATTTACCGTTTTTCTCTCCGTTTTCTTCACCCTCTGTTCCTCTACGCCGCCCTAAGGCCCCGCCCACTGCCACGCTGAGACGCTGACACGCCCACTCGATCTAATCCCACCAATAGCAAACAGGGCACAAACATCCTCAGCGAATCAGGACTCAGCTTCCCCCCCGGCGGTGCGGGACAGAGAGCGGAAGTGTTTTAGATTTGTGTAAAAAAGTGAAAAACAGGAAAGAAAAACAGAGAAAAGAGAAAGATCAAATATTTACACCAGGAATCATTTCCAAACTCCCTTATCAAGCAATTGTAGTCAAGTTAAAAAGCCATAAAAATAGAAAAATTTTCACATTAGGGATCAGCCGAAACCTGTTGAAGACTTAAAAAAAAACACAAAAACTGAGAAAACTCACCATGTATGAAGTATTTTATGTAAATCAATGTAATAAAAAAGTGAAGAGAATGTGACATGCTTAAAATCTAACGTTTAAAACCTGGATTAAATCGGACACGCTTTTCCTTACTACTTTAGTGCAGTCCTTATGCTTGTTGCTGACACTAGTGCATGTTGTCAAGAAGACATATTGACAAAAGTATTGGGACACCTGGCCTGACTGTAAGGATTGTGCATTCATATATTGGGTTGGTCCCCCTTTGCAGCTAGAACAGCTTCCATTCTTCTTGGAAGGCTTTCCACAAGAAAAGGCAGAGTTTTTGTGGGAATTTGTGTCCATTCCTTCTGTAGAGCCTTTATAAGGTCAGACACTCCATTCCAGTTCATCCCAAAGGTGTTGGATGGGGGTTGAGGTCAGGGCTCTGTGTGGACCAGTCAAGTTCTTTCACACTGAATTCATCCAGCCATGTCTTTATGGATACTGGGGACACAGTCATGCTGGAATAGAAAATGTTCTTCCCAAAACTGTGTCCATAAAGTTGGAAGCATGTTGTTGTCCAAAATGTCTTGCTATGCTGAAGCATTAAGATTGCCCTTCACTTGAAGTAAAGGTCCTAACTCTGAAAGGCAGGTGTGTCCCAATACTTTTGCATTACAATCTCTTCTATGTGTCAATTCCATTTATAATGGAAAAAAGAGAAATTGATTAAAACAACTCTGATTAATAGTTTAGACCAATAATTTAATCAAAAACATATATTCAAAAGGAGTTACTAACATTTACATATATCATGCATTATTTTTTTTGAAGTCTGTTCACTTAAAAGTGGAGAACAGATGACAAATGTTCCAAGAGAATGCAGAGAGTCCTTTATGGATAGTCTTTGGGCAGAGGCAAAAAATGTGTGGGCAGCAAGTCTTCAGGACTAGAGGACATACAAAATGCTGACGCAGTATAAACTGTGCGTGTTTCCCTTTTTATCTTCAGCTTTTGGTGTGTCCATGACTACCTAAAATGTAAGCAAATTTCAAAATACATTTTCATCTTAGTGTTTATAAGCGTTTTGCAAATTCTACGACTATAACAAATCCATTATTCACCACGTATACTCACTTAAATCAAACACATTAAAACCAATATTGTCTTAAGTGCAATTTCAGCAGCAGGTTGTGCTCAGTTCTTATAAAATCTCACATTCTTCCTGAAAATAATTCAGTATAAATAGAAATAAATATAGACATATAGGAATATAGGACACACACGCTTCAGCAATTTATACAATAAGAAATATCAAGCATTATGTTTTGTTTTTTGCTGCTTGTACTGATACTAAGAAGATGAGAAATGTTTGTTTGAGAAGTGAAGGCAGAAATAAATCCTGTGAAACTGGGTAATAATATTAGATTTTTATTGTTATAAGTATATGAGAATGTAATGTACAGTCAAACACAAATGAACAGGATACAGAACATGAGTCTACTCGTCTGATGATGAAGGGAGAACAATCTTGCTGGGGTCGTAGTAGTTCTCGTCTATCAGAGGCAGCCCCTGAGCCTCTCGCTCTTTGATCAGTCTTTCGGCTTCACGGCGAGCCCAGTTTCTCATACTGCAGAGGGGGAAAAAAAACAAAAAGGAAGTCATTATGTGTGCAAATGCCCAATCTATGATGGGCCCAATAATCTATTCAGACAACAACACACAAAATACTCATCATGGTGGAAGAAAATCTTCATACATACATACATACATATACAAACAGAGGGACCTTGGGTTACGACAGTCCTGACATACAACATTTCAAGTTTATGATGCTCACTCCCATAAAAGCTTATGGTGTTAGCATCGCACTTGCGGGCTACGTGGGCAAACTAGTTCGGTTGTGCACATCGGAAGAATACACAATAACACGGCGGATGAGTGAGAGAGTTGGTATCCCCAGTACAGTACAGACAAGTACAGTATATTTATACCCTTTCCTTTTTCTGTGGCTTAGTTGTGTTTATGTTCTAGATTATGACTTTACAGTGTGTGCACTGTGGGGGTACAGTGATTCGCTGAAGGGTACCTCAGTGGTGCCACTGGCTATCCTGGGATTCAAACCCACAACCTTTTAATCAAAGAGTCACTAACCACTATGCCACCAGCTGCCCCATATATATGAATGCATGACAATGTGAATGAATATGCGAATGAATGACACCAAGTTCACTGTACACCCAAATGGCCACCAGATCTCAATCTGGTACAGCACCTTTGGGATGTGGTGGAACAAGAGATTTGCATCATGGATGTCATTTCCCATCTGTCTTGCTTTGACTGGCTGCAACATTCCATTACAGCTAAGCAGCAAACTGGAGAACTGGAAGCTCAACAGAGTTTCTTATTAAGTTGAATGGGATTTTTAACAATGTTCTGTAAAGCTTGTCCAACCCTAGCAAAGGTAGCTACGAATATATATTAGGAAAAAAACATTCAGTAAGATTTACTTGTAACAAGCATTTAGGTCTAAAAAGCACAAAAAAAGCCCTTTCCTTGTCCATACATCCCTTAAAGCTTTGACATTGTGAGAAGGATCAATTCAATGAAAAAGACATCTATGTTTGGGTAAAAGAGGATGAGGATAGCCAGCAGAATGATAGATGGAGACAATCAAAGGAAACATGAACAAGCCATTAAGAAGCTGAAGATTCAGATGACAGGATACTCTGGAATAAGACCATATGGTCCCTAGGTGTCTTGACACTTAATAATAATAATAATAATGAACACAACATATACACATTGGTTCTTAAAGCTAATTGTTAAATAGTTGAGTAAAATTTCCTTTCTCATCTGTGTTTCTTGACTTTGCCTAATCAGTAGCTCCTACACATTTAATGACAGAGACAGAGTTGACCAGCATGTGGCTCTGGATGGCCGTGGATCAGACAAAACCAAAGAAAGCAGATAGGCAAACATTCTGGTAAAGTAATCTATTCAGATGCAGAAGATGATACTAATGAACTCGGGAATGACACACATAAGTATTAGGGAGTACCTTGACTGGGTTGAAATCAGTTGTATTTCCACCCTCAATGCAGTAACAGCCCTTAAGTTTCTAGGAAGGCTTTACAGTAAATATTGTAACACTGCTGTGAGGACCTAATTGAATTTAGCCATTAGGGCATTAGTGAGGTCAGGTACTGATGTTTGATTAGTTCTGGATCATAAACACCACTCCAGCTCATTCCATAGGTTTTGTATGGAGCTCCATCACTCCAGAGAATGCAATTCCACTGATCAACAATCCTGAAGGGCTTTAACCCTTTGGCATTGGGCACAGTGACATCTAATTCACGCTAAGCTGCCCCAGTACATCCCAATCTATTGGTATAGAGATTATACAACCTGTGTGTGTGTGTGTGTGTGTGTGTGTGTGCAACTGAACATCCATGTCAGCAATGGGTGCACATTAGGATAACTGAGTTCACTAATTACCCATGGTCTGGTAAATAATGGATGAAAGTTCCCCCAACGACAAGGACCATGGAAATGCCAAAGAAAAAGGCCAACTTCATGTTCCACTCATCCACAACTGGGTCTGAGGAGAAGCCATGGTAGTCTGGGTTCTGCAAAGACAAGAGAAAGGATCCAGGGTCAAAATAAAACAATGTGAGAGTCTCCAAGGTAAAATCTAGATTAATTTCTGCAAGAAAATGAAGCATGATTGCATGTATGCTATATAAACAGTATGCTATATAAGCAAAAGACACTCAAATATTGGAGTTTATGGGCAAAACAAAAAAATCAGCATCACAGGATGTTTTTTTAAAAATGATCACTTATAATCACTTTATGATTCTGCTGTGTTTTGCTCCGTGTATGTTTTTCTGTGTTCTGTCGTTTCTAGCCACTTAAGCAATGGCGTCAAAGATTCTCTCAAAAGTCATATATTTTTAAGATCACTCGCCCATTCTCTCTCTCTCTCTCTATTACAGAGGTGACTCGACCACAAACAAAACACAAGATTTTTTAAATGATCAATACTCTGTAAGCAAGTTCTAACATGTTCAAATTTTAACTTGTAAGAGCTCAGGAACATTAAGCAAAAATTCACGGTAGTTCTCCAGTAATTCGCCACATTCAAAGGGTGATTATTTTTAATTGACCACAACAATTGATTATTTTTATACAATCAGTACTTGGCCCCTGATCAACTGATCAAAAATCTGAATACACGCACACTACACTGGATTTTAACAGATGATTTGATGTTGGAACCGCACCTATATATCAAAAACTGTAGGGTTATGGTTAGTTTAGGAAGAGAATAGGTGCCAATTTCCAGCTATAAAAATAAAAAAAATAAAAATAAAACTTAAGACAAACAATAATAAAAGAAAGCAATAGATAGCATCGAAAATAACACTAAGAAAAATGAATGAATGAAAGAAACAAAAACAAGTGAGTGTATAAGTACCTTCAGAGGACAGAAAACATAAGGTTTCAAGATTCAAGATACTTTGTCACATGCAGTCATACAAGAACAACACACAGTAAAATGTATCCTGAACCTCTCCTATTACTGACTGTCCAAAATTAAAAAACAGTAAGTAAATTCTGCGTTAAAATTAAAATTAAAATCTAAAATTAAAATCTGGGCATTTATATGTACATTGTGTAAATGGAATGTTAAAGTGCATTGTGCAATAATAGCTCAGCAATATAAAACAGTGTAAAACAGAGTGAAGTAATGTAAACAGAGTAATTAACAGAGTGACCAGAGTTTCAGTGTTTATATCGACAGTCAGTGCAAACAACAACCAGATAAACAGGGTCTGCAAATACACACATCCTCCAGTTGTACTCAAATGCACTTTGCAAGCATCCAAAATGCAACAAATTTGATAAAAATATATACATGTAACAGTGCTTACACAACTCAACACTGTCACAGAACTGTGCGAAAAGATTAACACTTTCAGTAAAAATATTCCAGCATTTTTAATGCTTTTTTAAAATTCAATTTGTATTAGCACTAAGAACAATTTGTACTTCTTGAAACCCTTGCTCTCTTTGCTTTAAACATATTTAGGTTTGTTTGATCACGTGATTCATCAGGAAACTCTGTGATTGGTCCGGACGCCCAGGGTACACAAGAACAAACTCCCTGACTGGTTAAAGACTCATATGCTTGTGGTGACCTTGGATATTGTGTGTTTTAAAGGGGCAGATCATATGTACTTTAACTGGGACACAGATTCAAATACCAGTGTGTGTATATGAGTGCGTGTGTGTCTGTGTGTATATGAGTGCGTGTGTGTCTGTGTGTATGCATGTCTGTCTGTCTTTCAGTGTACATGTGTGAGTGCCTGTGACTGTGTGTATGAGAGTGTGCGTCTATTTGTGTATGTTTATGTATGTGCATATTTAAGTGTGTGTGTGTGTACCTGCTGGAACGGGTTGACCTCTCCGTGCTCCTCGTGCTCTGCCGCTCGCGTCTGTATTTCTGTGACGGCGGCGCCCTGGGAGCGCGCGCTGTGAGACACGGCGCGAGAAAAGCAGACAGAACGGAGCCCCGAGTGGAGCGCGCGGAGTAGCGGAGCCATCACACCCTCAGAGCCTCACACACACACTCACATTCACCTACAGGAACAACACACACTGATCTGGAAATGCTGCTGCATCCGCTGAATCTGCACACCGCCCCCTACTGCACCGGAGGACGAGTACGCATGCCTAACAGCAATCACATGCTGTAGAAATAAATTACTGTATTCATTTAATTGATCAGGCAGTACATACATTCATGAATTAACTACAATAAAAAACTTGTACTATTTGCATCTACAGTGGACGCCCATAGTAAAACTATTTACTACCAACATAGTGTGTTGTTGTGGTGGTGGTGGTGGTGGTGGTGTGAAAAGGAAGGCGTACAAGGCAGTAGTGAGACCAGTTGTGTTGTCTCGTTTGGAGGTGGCACTTACAAAAAGACAGGAAGCAGAGCTGGAGGTGGCAGAGCTGAAAATATTAAGATTTGCTTTGAGAGTGACGAGGATGGACAGAATCAGGAATAAGTTATTAGAGAGACAGCACTGAGATTGTGTTGATTTGGAAAAGGACACTGAGGAGAGACTCTGAGTGTGTGGGAGGAGGATTCTGAGGATGGGGCTGCAGGGAAGAGGAAGAGAAGAAGGCCTAGTGGGAGGTTTATGGATGTGGTGTGATTGTAAAGTGAAAATATAATTCTTATTCATTCATTCATTCATTCATTCATTCATATGACACTGAAAGGAGATACTGGTTTATGCATAAAGAATGACATTTTCACCCTTTTCAACACTCTTTGTAAGAATTTAACAATAATCTGTAATAAAACATTACTGAGCAGTATTTTCAGGTCTGGCTGATTTATAAGGGCTCAGTTGTCAATAAATGCCCTGTGTGCAGCAGGACAGTTGTATATGTCTTTCATCCTGCTTGAACAGTAGATGCCCTGTAGAATCAGAACAGGATGATGAGTTAAATTTAGCAGCAGGAAAGCCTGGGCGTGCTGTCGGCTTGTAAGAGCCTCAAATACTCTGAAAAGAATCATCTGTTGATGACACTGAGCCTTCGTAGCTTTTTGAAACTAGCTTTTGTGCCCACAGTTCTGGTGCATGTAAGAAGGTACAGAGAAAGTGATAAAATCTTATCTTACTGGGTTATAAGCTGCTCTTATAACACAAGGCTGTGACCTGCGAGTGTTTTATCTGCAGTAGAAGCAGGAAATGTACAAACCACAAAAGGTTCAGTTTTTCAGCTTGTTTGCTTCTCACAGGAACAGTAGTCTTTCTCACACTCTGAAAAATGTTCAAATCTGAACAGCACCATCATCTTGAGCCTCACAAACAATTCTTGTTTTGTTTTGTTTTTCCTGATAATATTTGTGTGGCTTTATTTGGCAAATGCAGTCTTCCAACCATACTTTATCCCTTAAAACTTAAAAAAGGCTGTGTGTCACTGTACCTTTAAGACTGACATATGTAAAACCATTGGTATTGTGCCTTTAAAAAAAAAAAAAAAAATTACAAATTTAGTGAGAAGGGGTAGAGCTACATTGCTGAATCATATTTATTGCAGTTTAACTCTGTTCTGCATTTTCTCTGCACATGTAACTTCTCTTTTGTGTGTTTGCACACAACTCTGCTCCTAGAATACAGCACCTTTCAAAATACTGTATTCATCCAGACTGTAGCTTTTGTCAAATTGCACAAATGGTGTCCTGTCCTGTTGTGTTGCGCCGTGGTCCTGGAGGAACGTTGATTCATTTCACTGTGTGCTGTGTGCATAAGGTCGAAATGACAATAAAACCTACTTGACTTGACTTGGAGTGAAATTCAGTAAAATTCAGTTTTCTATGACATGGGCCCTTTAACTACAAAACAGAAAGTCATGTCTCGTAAAATGTGTCTTTATTTTACATTTAACCTTCACATGTAAGCACAAAATCAATATCTGCAAATAGCAAACAAAGAATTTAAGAAAACAAATCACTTTCACTACTGAGCTACAAAATTTCATTTACAGTAAATTTTTGTGGACGGACACTTCTCAATTTACAGCCTATCTCTCTTGTACACGCTAAGATACATTTACAGGCTTTTGCAATAAAGAACAATAGAGTACTCAGATACTAGGAGTTATATGCAGGGTTTTCTCTATTAGCCTGATAACTTAAGGCCAAATTCAAGTGTGTCTTCACTACATTCCTGAATGATACTTTTCTTCAGTGCAATAAATATTATATTAATAAATTGAATGTGATGTCGCATATGAATTGTCAAATGAATAGCCCTGTAAGTTAAGTCTTTTTTTTTCCAATCAATCTTACTGAACAACATATTGGAAGATGCACAGGGCACATTTTGTTTGTTTTATGTTACATTCAGTAAATTAAAAATCGTTGTTATTTAAAGTGTGTTCTCTGTAGATGGTAATTATTTGAACTTATTTTAACTAACCTTAGCATACTACTGTATATAAAATCTATTGCCTTTTTTTTTTTTTTTTTTACAAAAAAGGGGTTGAATTAATGTTAATGATGTTATTCATATTATTAACTTTATTATGAATTAAACACAGACAGCCAATCAGGAGTCTAGGTTTTGGAATCTGCATGCTCATTGGCTCAATGGTGCTGCTTAGTCCAAATGACAAATTTAGCCCAAAAGCCCAACGTTTACATTAAATGACACTTTTCTATCCAAGAATTAAAAATTTTAATATCTGGGTGTTTATAAGATATCTGTATTTGAATATCCAGGTAGCATTAAATGTACTGTATTATAATACACAAACCTTTAGCATGTAAAATTAGCATGTAAACAGTAGCATGATCAAACATGTTACAGCTCCCTGAACGTTTTTATAAAACAAAAAAAACCAAACAAATAAATCAGGAACTTTTCTGGCAGTTCATGTGAGTAGCTTGCCTTGAATGAGTTAATGAGTGTATCTGTGGTGACCCTGTGTAAGTGGTGTAGGTGGTGATAAGTTCTGCTCTTCAGTGGGTGATGTGCTAGTGCGCTGAGGTTTCTACATCTTGACTTTTGAATTTGAAATAGTACGGAATGATAAATCATGCTGAATCATGCTTGACCAAAAACCTATACTATTAGAGTGATGAAGGTTGAATTTGATTTCAGGCTGGTGTGTAAGGGTAAATTGTAATTACACTTACGAAAACTTGAACACAGCCGCAGCTGCAGAATCTTACTGAATTTTTAGCCTTTCTATTTTCTTCCCAAAAATTTGTGATGTAGTTTAACATACTTTTCAGTGTTGTAAATGGAGTCACCAACAGGTCATTATCCCAATACATGGTTTTGTTATTCTCTGAAAAGCTTAAAAAAGATTTGCACAAGGTACTTTTTACATTCTTATTTTATAACTAATATAAATTATTACTATAAAAATAATAAACATGGCCTGTTCACATGCCACACCACAGGGCCAAAAAAGACCTGCTTGGAACTGGGATGCCATTTGTGACAGTCAGAAGGGGTAACTGGCCTCAAAGTCAGCCTGAATCTCCCATGCAGGTCTGGACCCTGGTGAATGTCTGCCAACATCTGGGTTTTTTTTCAAGAACACTGAAGAAGAAATTCTCAGTGTTTGTTTAAATTGAAAGTTTTTTTCCTTGGGAAGCACTGAACCTCAGGAAAAAAATCACTATTGCATTTCTTCTGAAGTAATCAGTGCACGTCCATGTTTCCGTTTGAGCCCTGCGAGAGTCGTTTCTGCTCAGCATCTTCTCTAGCCATGTTCTCCTTGCTCTCCTCATCCTGCTCAGCACTCTTCTGCCGGAGCCGCAGCCCTGGATCTTTCTGTGGGGGGATCCTGAAGCTGGAGTAACTTCCTACTCCTGATGAACGCTTGTCTAAACATCCCAAATGAAAGGAGAGTGTGATGTTTTGGTCATGTATTCAGATTCAGACAATTTAATTTCTATCCTAAAAAATGATTATTGAAAATGGTCTTTAACACTTTAAGCTTAAAGCAACAAAGCAGTTATTTCATAGCACATCCAACAATAAGGCCAGCATGAAGCTACGTTTATATAGAGATAGAAAACAATGCTCAAAGAAATATCTTCTCTTTCCACATGCTGCTGCATTTTATTATAACCAATGTAGACATTTACACAAATCAGCTGCTAGTCAAAAGAGATAAACAATTAACTTTGCTTTGTCTTACTGAAGAATCTTAGAGAATAGGTTCCGATCAAATACGTAACTGGCATAATAATCATATCAAAATTCACTTTTTTATTTAAAGGGGAACTTTAGATTTGCAAATTACTCCAAAAGTTTTTCATAATTAAATAAAAAACTAAGAACCATGCAGGAGTAATCAAAAGCTGTATTTAAATGTAGTTGTGAGGTGGAAAGTGTTACCCAGGATGCTTTAGTAAGAGGGCAGGGTTTAGGCTGAGGCAAAACTAAGGTAAGAACGCCCACACAGCATCACAGTGTGCGTGGAATGCGTAGTGCAGAGTTTTCTCTTGTTAAGCAAAGTTTTCTGACCTTATTTTTCAAACCACAGAGAAAGAAACACAGGCAATTACATTTTCCCAGTCTCTGTAGTGGCCTACATACTGTACACCAACCTACAGATCCACACAGACAAACACACACACACACGCCTACCTCCTGGTCCAATGGGGTGCATTAGTCTATTCATCTGAACATTCCAGTGTTTGACGTTCGTGCTTGCCTGCCGAAGCTTCCTCTGGGCGGCCTGTCAGGATCAGTCAATCAAATGATCCATTGATAAATCTTTGATTAATTGCTAACAGATTATCAACCTCAAGACCAATATTCCAGCAATACATGAAATGAAAAGTCAAACAATTTAAAATATTTTAAAATGTCTAGTGTTAATTATTCAGTTGTTTTTTTTTATTGTTGTTTGATCAGTTTCAGTTTACACAAAGATGTAGGTTAACTGGTGAGATATTCTGTCTGATTTCCAAAAAACATTTTAACCAAACGTTTCTTCTAAAATCAAGGGTATCTAGAGGGGCCTGTAAAGCAATAACAGCCAGCGTAGGATTTACGCAGTAGATTATTTATATTGTTAATAGTCTTTGAAGTGATTTAAATATATAACGATTGAGAGTGGTAGTAGCTTTGTGGGTAAAACACTTGTCTGTGAACCTGATGACTACAAAATTAAAGGTTTAAAACCCCCATTTTCTAACAATGCGTGCTTGAGCAAGACACTCAACCCTCAGTTGCTCCAGCAGGACGGTCCCTGTAACTAATGATTCTAAGTCGCTCTGGGTAAGGGTGTCGGCCAAATGCTGTAAGTGAACAGACAGTTCTTGTAGTCAAAGTATTGTAAGCAGGAAAAATGGGCAAGAATATGGATCTGAGTGACTTTGACAAGAACCAAACGTTGGTGGCTTGACAAGTGAGTAAGAACATCTTCAAACTGGCACATCTTATGAGCATTCAGCCATAAGCGAACATGAGTGAGGTCAGGCATTGGTGACGGATCATAAACAGCGCTTTAATTTATCCTAATAGTGATCCACAGCTCAGCGTGGTGGAGTTTATATCCCTCTAGCTGACTTTTGGCATTGGGCATCATGATCTTAGACATGGGCAGCTGCTTAGCAGTGTCTCATTTTATTAGTAGTGCTTTTTAATGGAAATTATATAAAATGTGTGCGCAATTCTAACCATATGAGTGAGTAATGTTTTACCTTAAACTGATTGAAAGGGGTGTCTGGATATTCTTGGACATCTCCAAAACTAGGACTAGTGATAATAAAGCTAAATTATGTGACACTATGAACTGACCACCACGTCCTGGTCCACTCTGTGGCGGTTGGCCCGGACTTCTTCCAGCTGCCTCTGCGCCTCATCCAGGGACCGGCTTTTACTCTCCATCTCCTGCTTCAGCTCCTGCTTCTCTCTCTGAGCTCGCTGGATGCACTCCTCCTGCTCTTCCTGCAGAGCCATCAGAGCCTTCATCTTCTCCTCCTCTTCAGCCAGCAATCTGCACAGGAGCATTACTCAAGTTAGTCAACAAAGTTGGGGTTTAAAAAATAAAATAACAATAAAATCTGACAATTCATTATAGCTATAAAATAAGCAGTATGTCTTTATTAATTATACATCACATTTTGCAGATGATCTTATCCAGAAAGACCATATTACACCTGTAAGTACAGTTCTAAGGCAAGTGTCCATATGGCATATGTGAACACACCACAGCACGGCACACAGCTTCACCGAGTGAGCCAGTGGGCAGCCAATAATGAAGTGCCCGAGGAGTGTGGGAGATCACCTCCTAGTCTGATATGTCTGGGCAAGAATAAGGATCTGAGTGACTTTGACAAGGACCAAACATTCATGGCTGGACATTCATGGTAACACCCAAGAGCAAGAGCCAACAATGGGCATCTGAGTATCAGAACTGCACCATGCGCAATGGAAAGAAGGCAAGCCGGCTAAGGTAGTGTGACGCTCTGGCCAATGTTCTGCTGGGAAACCTTGGGTCCTGGCATTCCTGTGAATGTTACTTTTATATGTACCATCTACCGAAACATAGCTGCAGACCAAGAACACATGTCCTTCATGACAACAGCATTCTGTAATGGCTGTTGCTTCAGCAGGATAATGCACTTTGCCACACTGCAAAAATTGTTCAGGAGTGGTTTGAGATCAAAATTCAAAAGATATTGATATTTCTGAGCACCTTTGGATTTGGTGGACAAACTAATCAGATTAATGGAGGCCACACCTTGCAACTTATAAGATTTGAAGGGCTATGTCTCGGTACCAAATACCACAGCACACCTTCAATTGTCTTCTGGAGTCCATGCGCACAGCCTCTTATTTATTAGCATTAAATATATGCACCACTTGCGAGAAATTTCTCAGTGCTATGGCGCCATCAGAATGAAGCTACAGCGATGGCATTGCATGTGAAATATTACGCAATGCAAGCAAAAAAACATCTCTCATGAACGACTAAAGCACAGGGAAGTGTGTGTGTTAGGACAGTGCTGCAAACGGTCTCAGAATTGAAATCTCAGAATGTCTCAGAATTTTCAACATTTTAAAACGAGTGGTAATGGAATTATTCAGGTTGGGTTCTTATGAGTAGACCACCAGACACAGAGCTCAACTTCTGCATTTATATTTGTCTTAGAGTCAAAATTCCGAAGTAATATAGCAGAAACACTCCAGATGTGAATAAAGTCATAAAGTAAATTTAAACCAAGTGTAGTTACTGTACTGATCAATCTTCACTGTGTGTGTGTGTGTGTGTGTGTGTGTGTGTGTGTGTGTGTGTGTGTGTGTGTGTGTGTGTGTGTGTG
>JBBIGB010280513.1:0-13637 GCA_037577075.1 Alestopetersius hilgendorfi
GACTGACAGATAAAATAAATTCATGATGTGCAGCAAACCAAAGACATCATGAATTAATTTAAACTGTCACTGCAGGTTGTCAACCCACCCCTAACATCTGATTGGTTTCCCTGTACAGCTAGTCAAGACCAATAGATCCCAGAATACTGGATCAATACATGCTCCGTCAACATACTTCGAGACAGTAGATGGCAGTACTGTTCGGTGGCGTGGAGAGAGAGTGCGGTATGGTCGTGTTGTTAGAGCAGCAGCTCGTGGAGCGAGATAGTTTGAAGATGCTTTTTAAAAAGCCACTTATGTATTGCCTTTAGTGTTACCAACAAGAAAATAAAAAAAATTAAACTTATGCGCTTTAATTTAAAAATGCGATCAAACGTGCTGCAAAATGTGTAGCGAAGTGAACTGTGAGCAGCAGCATGGTGCTGTCTAGCCGAGGAGACTACTCAAACAGACCCATTGGAAGGCAGTTCAGTTTCCTCCAGTGTTTTCACTGGACAGACATGGGTGGGCACGGTTCGTCTCTGAGGGGGGGCCAGAGACCACCACAGTCCAAGCCTCTGCATTACAAATATTAAATCAGTTTGGGGCAGAACAATTCCACTTTAGTTGATATTTGCCTGGCCCAAAGGGGTTTAAACCTCCAATACCCCTTTTCCACTGCACTGGTTCCCATGCCGGTTCCCAATTTTGGAACCAGTGCAGCACTTTTCCACAGAAAAAAAAATTGGGGCTGGTGCCCGAAAAGAAGCACCGAACCGGCGCCTAAACTCTGCTGGTCTCGTAGCGAGAACCCGTGACGTCATGGGCGGTGGGCAGAGTCTTTCACATAATCGTTGTCTATGTCGATTTGTCAATGGTAAGAACACACTGCATAAGCTGCATTTGGACACTGAAATAAATTCTCAAAGTTTGGAGAATAACCATTAAGCAGGAACTGAGGTCGGCCATGTTTGTTTCTGTTTAGTGGGCGTGGCCTGTCAGGTATTCTCATGCAGCTCTCGCTGAGCTCCGGTCTAGTGTAAATGTGGACCGGTTCTCGGCTGGTTCCCAACACCAGTGTAGTGGAAAAGGGTACAAAATGATCTGGGATTCCTGGCTTTTTATCCAAATGAATGTGCACGGTGCAGTGAACATGTGTGCTGGGAATTATGCATTCAATAAATGTGTTCAATCTTAAGTATCGTTTTATAAGAATGAGTTAAACCATCTAATGGTTTAGATGGACACATTTAATTAATTATCATTTTATTTCCCATTTTAAGTAATTAAAGCCTCATTTAAAGCCACATTTAATTAATTATGTTTTTATTTACCATTTTAAATATTTAATGACACATTTAAGTAATTATTTCATGTTGGCAACGTTCCGCACATCATGGATTTATTTTATCCATCAGTGTATTTCCCATTTTAAACAATTAATGTCACATTTAATTATGTATTTAATGACACACACACACACGTATATATATATATATATATATATATATATATAAATAAATAAAATATTGGCACTCCTGGCATTCCATACTATGTGCATGCTATGTGCAGTTGTGTAAATTACTTTATATATTTGCATATACAGTGCAGCACTCACTTGTCCACCCAGGCCTTCTTGGACTGAGGACCATCAGCAGAGGCCAATGTTCTCTTTCTGTTCTCCGCCTCCATGCTGAATTTCACCTCATTGCTCGACACACTTGTTATTGAAGGTTCCGTCTGAATAACTATATTTGCAGCTAAAAAGCAAAAAAAAAAAAAAGCTCTGTTTTCATTATATATTTCTTCCCACTACTGGCCTACATAGGTGTCATTTGTCAAAATGGCCAAGTAATACAAAAAGTCCAAAATAAGCAAATAAGTGAAAATTATGAGAAAAAAAAGACAAATGTTTTATAGGCGAATGCAATTTGCAATACCTCGGGAGGTCTGTCCATCCCCTGATGTGAGGCCAATGAGGTTGGGTCTCTGGGTCTGAATTCGAGGGATGAACTGACGATACTGGATTCTGCTTGACCCCGTGAGACCCGGTGACTCTGGGTTATACGCCTCAGGATCATAGTTATCTGAGCAGTTAACAGGTAAATACGTGAAATAAATGAATAAATAGATGAATATACACATATATATATGCATTACAAACTGTATAATAAATCATAAAAATTCTCTTACAGGTATTATGAAACATTTTACTATGCAGAGCATTTGCATTGCTTTCAGACATGAAAATACAAGCAATAGACGCTGTGATACATATAGTTCAGCACACTATTTGCATTTCTGTGAGACATGAAATAGCAACTTGATAGGGCATGCATGTTTTGGAGAGAAAAAAAAAACAAGTGCACCTCTAACTGGCCAATTCCCATCATTACACACCTCAAAAGGCAACAAGTAAAAAGTTCACACACAAAATATTCGCACTGGTTTGTAAAAAGCATAAAAAACAGGGAATGGATATACAGTAAGTATTATACACACCAGAAACTCCACTTTAACACGAACAAAAAGCTACCAAATAATGAATAACGCAAATTAAAGCTGCGGTTTGGTGTTGAGTTTAATACAGTGGTTCACGCCATGAAGTAACCAGAGGACATTTATGTTGTGATTTAAGCAACACCTGATAATTAAAGCCATTCATATACAACACATATACAACAAAGATAGGCCTGTAGCTCTAAGGTATAAGCATTCAAACAAGTTATTACTTTCCTTATCTGACCTACAACAGCTTAGGCAAGTGGTAAATAGTCAAAACACACATGAGTAATTCTAATATAAAGACAAAGTGGAAAGGAGGTACTCTTGCAGCATGCAGAGAGAAAAGTTAGGAGCAGTGTCTTACATTCAGATAGAGTGTACTGAGGATGGAGAGAATTGGAAGAAGAAGCGGAGGAAGTAGGAGCAGGAGGTCCAACTCCTGGTGGGGTCAGAGGAGAGGAGGTGCTTGCTCTTGCATGAGACGGGGTCTCTATCCCACTGGGAGTGATTAAAGGAGGTCCTATATGGGAAAGAATATTAACTGAATGGTGCTTTAAAACTACAAATCTTAAAGTCTGAAAAAAGGTTCTACAAAAGACAGGCCAGCAAAGGCACTGCAACAGGTTTTAAATAATTACACAATCAACAGCATGCACAAAATTGTAACACAATTCAAATCCAAATGTATGCCAGCACATAAATCTTGTAAAAACCAAATATACTGAAACAGCATGTTCCCTCTTATTGCAGAACAGCCTCTACTCTTTTAGGGATGCTTTATACTGTATGCCTTTGATGACTTTACTGCATCCAGTCCCCAGAACAATACACAGTTACCGATGTTTGATGATTAGTTCTAGATCATAAATGCCACTACAACCCATCTTGATAGTATTTCATGGAGCCCTAAGGAGCTTAAATACTAGGGTAAACACTAAATTACAGATTGTTCATTAAATCATAATCTGATGATTATATTATAATCTTTAATTAATCAAAATCAACATTAAATATAAACCATGTTGACTGAAAAAAAAACCCCAACTTTTCTTTAATCAATCATGCTTTTCCAAACAGCTCCAGATGGAGACTAAAATGGTCACAAATGTGACTAGATTTTTTATTTTGCACCTATTTTTTTTTTTCATTTCAGTCACCAATGGCAATTGTCTAATTTTAAAATTCTCTTGGTTTCGATAAAGTACAAGATAAGTGACCTCATAATGTGCAGATACGTTCAACCCTAGTCTGATGTTCCTTCTATACCATCACAAGATTTATGGGAATTTCAGCTCTTTTTCATCTATCAATCAAAGATACACTGACTGCTTACCCCAATATTGACTGTCGGATAACATTCTCCATTACTTTAACCACCTTGACTGTCCACTCAGAAGGAATCATTAAACCTCCACTGTGTTTTTACCAAACTAGCAAGGCACCCATCACAATACAGCTTTCTCAACAATCTTTATAGTTAGTGTCAACGTTTTGGCAAAACGTTGTTTGGAGACTGACTTGAACATGGGGGCGCAAAGCTTAACTAAGGTTAAGATTTCTAAACTGAGGTGGATTTCTTTAGGAAACCTCCAGAATTTGAGAAAAGTTAACTAAAGAGCTAACAACAATCTTTATGGGTAATGCCTACATTTAGCCACACCATTGTTTGGAGGCTGACGAACACAGGAATGCATATCTTTGATAGTTTAGCCTGGTTTATAAAACCAAATATATTCAAAGCAATTGTTCAGCCTTACCTATGAAATTTAAATCCTTGGGATCTCGTTCTTTACAGTTTTAAACCAAATGTTAAATGAGCAAAAAAAAAATATATACAGGATAATGCAAATAAATGCTTTGTCAGTCCAAGTACTGTTCCAGAGGAAGGATGATTCCACTAAACTTTTAAACATATTTTGACAGTATATTCACCCACCATAAAGCTTTCATTATGGTGTATTAGCATGTTTTTAAACTGTATCAGTTTGCCGGGGTTAAAGTAAAAAAAAAAATCTTTTTTTGGGGGGGGAATTTTTTATTTGAAGGACTTACTTCAAATATTGACAATAATAACAAAAATAAAGTAACAAGAGCTTAAAGTGCTTAAAAAGCTGCTAAACAATAGCAAGTGCTCAAAGTGCTAAAGAACTGAACTGCTAAACTGAAGATTAGAAGTGAAATCAAGGCTGTTATCACTTATTTTTTCTTTTTTTCTGGGTTGTAAGCAAAGTCCTGCAAACTCTTTCTTCTCAAACTCTTTCAGACTTCTTTTCCTCTCATGACTGCACAGTTGTCAAGGAGGATGCTGGTAACTTGTCTCCACTCAAGACCATAAGTCTGCATGACATCTTTAACTTCCAGCATAAGGTTTGGGGCATTTGCAATGTTGACTTTTCTGCTTGCCAGATGTGTTATTACTCTGTTGCTTTCATTATCAAAAAAGCAAACAAGCACATCGAGTATTTTATCCATATTTAAGGTTGTTGCTTCATCAACATTGAGTGAGAACATGCATTTTTTTTAGCTTCTCAGACAAACATTTTTTGAACTGTAATGCAATTCCATGAGTGGTCATGCAACTCGCATGTTGATTTGAAACAGACAGGCTAGTTAACGCTTTGTCTTCTGCCAGTTTTTTTACACAGGGTGACCAGTGGATGCAAAATTCTGAATGACAAATCATGTTCTGCTATAAATGTGCACAAACGTATTTTTAAATCGCAGACGCGGTCAGTCATAGACAACGCTGTGTCAGCTATAACAGTTGCTCCCGGCAACGTCGTGGTAAGCTGGAGTGCACGGGCAGTCGCTGTATGACCGGAGTCTAAATCATGACGAGCAAGCACTTTCTTACCGCTGCTGGCATACAGTAGCTTCCTCGAGCAAATCATGCAGAAACAAGCCCCGGGCTCTCTCAGTTTCGCCATCTCTACTTTCTTCAATCCACGCCCAGCAGCATTTATTTTTGAGTCCTTTATCTATTGCTAGGACATCATCCCCAGGCTTCATAAACTTGCGCTCTATTTTTTTTTCTCCGACAATGCTAATGTGACATTGACGTATGGGTGTCAATCATACCGTGTTGCAAAAGCCCACCCTTCTCTGCTTCTGATAGGCTTGTAACGTTAGTTAAAGCTGCGTTCCTCTCATACGATTGGTAGGTGAAATAAGTTGGCTCGAAAATATTAAACCGCATGCGCAGGCTCAAATATTATTATTTTTTTCCCTCACAGCCGCGCGCCGGAGATCTGGCACGGTGCAGACATACTTTAAGCCCTGAGTTTGTATTTTGAGGATGGGAAGAGCATTATTGTGCAGTACTAGAGTTGCACTAATCCACGTCTCGCCCAACAGATATGCGCAACCCGAGCCTGTCGTTCCTTCTACACTGTCACATGATTACAGTTTCTTGTCTTGTTGTGGTCTTGTGTTTAGATTCCCCTTGCGCCAACATTACCAACCTTTAAATGAAGGGTCTATAATAATTGGTAAACCAAGAAACGTGTGTCAGCTTAAGCCAATGAGACTACTGGACTGGACTACTGTAAAGTAACCATCATTACATTTCTCCATGCAGTAGACATGGTCTACAAAACAGGAGGACTGGTTTGCAGCACTTTTTTCATGGAAAAAAATAATTTAAAAAAAACCTGCATTCCAGTGATGACCCATATTTGTCTTCCAATCTGTTTTCCTAACGACAAATCCTTTCTGACTTCTCGGCTGTATCTACAGAACAAGCAGCAGGCATAAACAGAACAAAGAGGTGCTTGTTTACTTACCTGGCATCGGGTAGATGCCCGGCGGTGGAGGCTGGCCATGGGAGGGCATGGGCACGGGCATGGGCATGCCTGGAGGTGGCTCGTTCATGGGGTGAAGGTGCATGCGGGTGGGGGGCATGCCAGGAGGTGGAAAAGGAATCATAGTGGGCAGGGCTACGTCGTCCACAATCAGAGGGTCATTGCCATGGTCGAAAGGACAGAGGTCACCACGCACACAGAATCCTTTCTCTGGTGGGGGAAAAAAAAGAAGAGTTACATTTTGCCAGTAAATCATCTAAGATACTGCTCATCTAAGATACTGTTAACATCATTATAAAGCACATAACTATCACAAGCAACTGCGCATACATTTAAAGTCCAAAGTGAAATGTCTTCTTTTTGTTTGATTTGAAGCATGGCTGCATAGAATGTTTGCACATACATTCCTCTTTGAAGGAACCAAACTCAATCGTCTAGAAGTGAACCAGTTTATTTGTTGTTTCCCGAGGCTGTACCATGTGGTCTACCTACCACATGGCTAGAGCACAAAAACTGGAGCACTTTGTGTTCATAACATGCAAGTTAAATGAATCATGCCACAGACTTAAAAGGGGACATATTAAGCAAAACTGTCTTTAGTTATAATAGGTCTATGGGTTATATTAAACATGTTCATGAAGTTCTTTTCACAAATTCACGCTCGCATGAAGAAATCTCACCAACTTTATTCTTCACAGTTTCAGGCTCTTTCAAAATGAGCCCTTTGGACGAAGGGCCCAGCGTGATGTAATACTGGGCCAATTTGCATAGAACCCCTCATCTGTCAAAACCCCACACACTAGATCAGTAGAAGATCCACCATTTTGTCTGCTAGTTTTGAGCATGGATAAGCTGAGCGCTGTGGCTACAGGCAAAGGCAGGTTACACATGAAGTGTCGTGTTGTTGGCTGCAAAGAACAGCACAACTCCCTGCACTTTCTCCCAGCCAAAGAAAACCGGATAACTGTGTGGCTCCATTTAATTTTTGATGATCTTTAGCGTCATGGTGGGATCTGTACCTACTGTACGTGACAAGTCAGCAGATGAGGGAGATGCAAGTACTTTTAAATGATGACTTGTGTTTCTATCAAACATATAGGGCTGGACAGCACCTCAGGTGTCTGCCGTTTTCGCATGTGACAAAGGAGCAGCGTAAGGGATGGGTGGAGCATGGGATGTGTGGTGCGTGACCATTAACAGCTTACTTGCATAAAAGGGACAAAGCCGTGAAACGGCTCATTTTAAAAGTGTGAAGAATAAAGCTGGTGAGATCTGTTTATGCGAGCGTGATTTTGTTCAAAGAACTTCATGAACATATTTTGTATAGCCCAAAGTCCTATTACTTGGTTTTTAAAAAAGTGAATTTTGCAGAATATGTCCCCTTTAAAGCAAACTGGACTGAGACCACCTTCCAATGTTTGAGTTATTTTTCTGTTCACAGTGCAAGTGTGTTTGAAAGGGAACTCCGTTCGCTTTCTTGTCCAATTCAGCTCAGATGGGGTCTCAGTTCTTTTTCTGCTCACACTTTAGCTCCTCATCCCTCATTCAACCTGCCACTGCACTCTTCACATTGCCCATTCTTGGGTATTTTTTTCTCCATAAAAGTAGTAGTAGTAAAAGCTCTACCAAAGTTCTACATTTTCCACAAATAACTATGCTACTATTGTAGCAGTGGACGATATGGCCAAGATATAATATCGCAATTGTTTACAGTTAAATCACGATTTTGATTTCACAGTATCTATACTGATTTGTTCTGTATATGATTTATAACTACAGATTTATACTATTCTGCAAGTTGCTGAACAGTAAAAAACTTTTCTTTTGTAAAGATATAGTCCTAAATAACATTTCTGAACAGATTTTAATCAGTTTGTGCAATTTGCCAACAGGTTTATTTAAAGTTAAATAAATACTTAATGTTACTTCAGAACGACAGCTTGAGAACAAAACATTTAAAATGGTAAACAATAAAATGGCATTAGAGCAATTCTTACAATAACTGTACTGAAAAATACAGTAATAGTTTAACACGACAAAGTGAAATACTGTGTCTAAAATGTGATAAAAAAAAACTCATCAACCTAGGAAAATGTTTTTCCAGCATCATTTGTAGCATTTATCAGAACCACAATAGTTAGAATTAGGGATGCACAGACTGCAATTTTCTTGGCCGATTTTGATTACCTATATTTATTAAGTGTGATCGGCCGATACCGATTTTTCCGATACCGATTTTTCCCCCCAGATAACAGAAAATTAGAGCTGCTACATGTAGTGGACGACATCGACACAAAAAAATGGGTTTCGACTTTTTTTAATTTAACGTGGTAGTTACTTTCCCTGTTTACTGAATACAAACAAATCAAATTTTCTTTAATATAAAGCTTTAATTTAATAAATTTTCTTTACAAATTTAAATAAATAAAATGTAATACATAAACAAATAAACCCCCATATAAAGCTCAATATAATGCAAATACAACTAAAGTTTAACATATGCTTTCAAATAAGGGGCAGCGAGTGAACAAAAAATAACAAGGCACCTTTTTGTCTTAGCAACATATATTGACAAAATGCCACTAATTGAACATTAATGGCGAGTTTATTTTGGTAAACAAAAGCATTTCTGCCTTATCAACAGAAATTATCTACTACATTTCCAGCCAAGCTAAACAAGCGCTCACTCTCAACGCTTGTACATGGGGCCCGAGAGGTAGAGGCTCAGGCAAGTGAAGCAAGTACAGGAAAACAATCTTTGTTGATTTTCCAGTAAATCAATGCATTTTCACTTCTGCTGCTTGGCATCTCAAAGAGGTACAACTTTTTCATCATCTTCGTTCAAGGTAAAGTAATTCCAAACGGCGGACATTTCAGCACGTCTGAGGCTGCATTTACAAGAGGCGTCTTGTTGACGCTTGGCAGTGGGCGTTTCTTCCACACCGGGAGTGCAGCAGCGGCAACCAATCACTGCTGAGCAGATTTGAATGCCGGCGCTCACGGAGAAACGCCTCCGTTGAGCATACACGTGAATGCAGCCTGAATGCGCACGTGGCTGTGCTGCAAGTAACGCACATGCGCAAGATCGGTTTGAAATCGGCAATATGTATGAGTGATCAGGCTAAAAATCGTCGGTTTCCGATCACTGGCAGATCGATCGGTGCATCCCTAGTTAGAATGTAGTGTATATGTAGTTTTTCCAAAAAAGAGAAAACACTGGGAGCCGCAAATCCTTTTTGACATCTAAAATGAAGAGAACACTGCATATATTGTTTTTTTAATTTTATGCCATGGATAAAAAATAGGCTAGTGTGTTGCCTGTGAAATTTTATTTATTCAAAGATAACATTTTGAATATTTATAACTAAAATCAACACATTGTATTTTAATGTTACAAGATCACAATAATCAATTTTTTAACTACAATAATTAAGAAAATGAATAAAAATAAAACACTTAACATCTAGAACGGCTGACAGCGTCGAGACGTAATTTCATCAAAGTCAGAATTGCGTCTATTGGATCAGCGAGCATGCTCTGTAAGAGCCATATGGGTGTGGGATAAGCACATATAAGCACGTATTTTTACATATTGTTTTATACTGTTGTGCTTGAGAGATACCCATGACCAGAATCAAATTCCTTGTATGTGTCGCTCACATACTCTGCCAATAAACACGATTCTGATATGGCATCTGGTGCTGTACGACGGGCTCTGGGTCCTAAGTCCACTGGACTCTTGCTGTGTCTGCTGGCTACAGCTTGTGTGGATGTATGCTGGCAGACTGCAGGAGTAAACGCCCAAACATACTGCAGCAGCATCGTATCAGGAAGTGTCTTGTGTGAAACCCAATTAATGCACGCAGCCATTATAGCTTTAGCCAGTTAGTCGGGTTCTAGTGTTAAATCATTATTTTCAAAAGCCACAAGGAGCATAAGGATGAAAAAGCCACATGTGGCTCCAGAGCCATGGGTTGCCGACCCCCGATATAGACGATACTACGATCTCTCTGCTTTGGCAGGCTGTCAGAACATAGATCATCTTCCTGATCTCATATTGTCGTATCGCCAACCCCTTTGCTATTGTTCAACTGATGGACAGCAAGAATGCTTTGGGGCTGTGCAAAAGGGTAGAGAAACTTGATCTTGACCAGATCCATTTATTTATTTAATGGGCTTTTATTTCTTCTTATTACAATCTATTCGGTAATTCTCATTTACTAGTTTATTTTGTTGTTGTCTGTTTCCCGCATAGACATATGGGGCCGGTTTCACTAAAGCAGTTTAAACTGGTCTATGGTGTAAGCTAGATCTTAAGTTTAAGACCAGTCTAATGCATGTAAGACTTAAAAAGTTAGCCACCTCACCCCCAGGCTAACACAGGTCTAAAACGCTATGGTAGCAGCAGAAAAAGAGAAAAAAATTTGTGGTTTGCTGATGAATTTATGGGAAGAGCTGTGAGACAGGAACATTTATTTCTTTGCTTCTTGCACCATGTTCTTAAATCCACGGCAACATCTCTTGTGACAGCTGGATTTACTCTTAACAGCTGTGGTAATCTTTTTCCAAACTGCGTTTTTCTTTTTGTTGTTGCGTTCTTCACTGTCTTTATAAGTGTTGAATTCCTCCAAAATACATAGATTTTCCGAATGGGTGCCGCACAGTTAGGAGTCTGAAAATAACCACAGTTCTTCACAGTATAGTACTTGTAATGTGTTTCAACTAGGATGCTATACTATGAAAAAAAGCTACTCAGATAAATCTTCATTTAGCCTGGTATGATGAATAGCAATGGTTGCCAAACTAGTCCTGGATTACTCCTTCATTGCACATTTTAAGGTGTTGCTTGCTCCACACACCTGATCCAACTAATCACATGTTAAATCTTTAAATAATTAACTCTAATAACTAGAATAAGCCCAGAGACCTACACACAAGGCTACAGCAATCAAACTAAATTCTGCCATCAAACAGGTTGGTAACACATTAACTAGGGTGACTAATGACCTCTTAAATGTGTAGCTGACAAATGGATGCCAAGACAACATATTCCCTTCTGTCTACAGACAAACTCAGTCATTTCCCACAAGTGTGAAAAATAACCCAGCCCAAGAGCAACTGAAAGGTAAATATACCCATTTAGAGGGCTCCTCTGAGACAGACAATGACAGAAAAATAGCCCTACAGAGAATTCATCAGAAGGACCCTTACACACAAGTCATTAGTGGTGCTAGGTAGATATATTGCCAGGCAAACACAAAATACAACATTCATGGATTAAAACCATCATGTGAAGTTATTTATTTTATTTTTTTTAACCAAACACTGAGTGTTGCGGGCCTTCTGATGGAATTCCTCTCTCTGACGTTCCTGGGGGGGGGGGTCTTTAGCAGGATTCCGTGCCGGCCCAAAATAGTCATCAGCCCGGTATGACCGATGGCCAGTTCAGCACTGGGTTCGACCCCCGTACAGGATAGCTTGAGAGCAGTTCTGCCTTTATAAAGCAATTTCATCTGGGATCAATACATTTTTCTGATCTGTACCTTATTTTAACAGAAGTTGTAGCCTGTGGGCTTCTCCGCAACCATCAATATTTAAGCGAACTGCCAAACCATAATGTTTACTTTTAGATGGAATAATGCAATCATAATTAACCAAGGAAAAAGACAGCCTTTCAAGAATGTTGTCTGCTGAAGCTTGTTTACCCTTCAACCCCACCATCCCAATTGTTTTCTTCTGATCTACATCAATCTCAAAATTGAGCTTTAGTGCCCTCCATTGACGGAAATCTGTTGTAGCGACGGAGAACTTTAATCCATGCAATACTCTGTTCCTTCCACTCAGGTCTCATATTTCAATATTAAAAGACAAACAAGAAAAAAGATTTCTGAACTGCAGCATACTGACCCAATTTTAATTTACACTGTAAAGCCTAGGACAATGAATTGCAAGATTCAATGGCATTGTAGTCAGATTATATCTAAACCTGATACATATGACTTTACTCAATGAAAGATCACAGCATCTTGCAGGTCTTAAGACAATCACTGAGCCACACAATATAGTGACAAACTTAAGATACACTGAGAAAACCTTAACAAAAAACATTTAGGCAGCATTTTTTAAAAAAAAGTTTGATCCAAACATCCAGAACAGTCGTCTACTCATCTCAGATGAGCACACGCACCAGAACTAAAAACACGTAATTGTTGGTAAAGCTCTTACCATCGTAGTCCCTGCAGCGGTGTTTGAGCACGTTGCTCTTGCCCTCGTTATGGTTGGAGTAGTAAGTAGACCAAGTTTCTGTGGTTCTGTCAGGCAGGTGAGTTGGCGCCACTGCTGTTACTGTGCTTGGGACCCCAGGGCTCCCCAAAGGGGGGAACTGTGGCAGAGGGTTGGGCAGAGGGAGCAAAGGGGTGGGCAGCTGCTGCTTCTGCTGGTGGTGAGGGTTACCCAGTGGGACTGGAGAAGGAGTGTATGGCTCCAGTTCCTTCCGTTCTTGTTCGAATTTGGATCTGTGTTCTGTGAATGAGAAACAGTGATAAAGACTGAAAGGACTAAAACTACTTGACCTGTTCTTTAATTTATTAACCCTTATAGTCACATGTGAACACAGGACAGCATGAACTAGGGATGGGAATCGATAAGAAATTATTGATTGCAATGCCATTATCATTTCTTCTTATCGATCCAATTCCTTATTGATTCCATTATTGATTCCTAAACAGTATAAAATACAGTAACCCCCTGCTTTTCGCAGGTTATGCTCAAATAATCATACCAAAATTATATTTGTATATATTAAATTCATAAAATCCCAATGTCTGAAAAACATAAGTGTGTGTGTATATAAGAAAAACCTACAACCACTGTTTAATTACAAACTTTTATTTGTAAAAAAGAATCACTTTATTCTTTTTGTGCGTCCATGCAGGTAGGAGTTGGGGTTGGGGGGCCTGGCTTGTTTTGGAAAGGGTGGCTTAAAGGAAAAAAGGTTGGGAACCAGTGCTCCAAGAGAACCCACGTATAGTGAAAAAATGTGCTGTTCTGTTGTGCTATAAAAAAAATGCCTAAAAATGCATATTTTTAGAGTGTAAACCCTAAATATGCCCTCAAAACACTAATACATTCCCCTAACAAAAATGTAAAAGGTACACCTGTATTCGTAAAGTACATTTTATACTGAACAGCAGTGCAAGATTGTCTGGTAATCTTGCTTTTTATTATTGTGTATTATTTAACTGTGCTGCTAGCTATTGCATTTTAGGCTGCATTCAGTGCTTCCATTCTGAGGTGTTAGCTAAAAGTTTCAGTGATACCAGGGAGACAAAGGCACCTGAAATCACTCAGGTC